>VKON01002748.1:0-20832 GCA_009741485.1 Malurus cyaneus samueli | reverse complement strand
AGAGAAGACTCAATTTCCCCACACAAAAAATTTTCCCCCCCCCCAAATCAAAATTTTCTTTTCCCAAGAAGGGGTTTTTGGGGAAAAAAAAAAAAATTTTTTTTGAAAAAAAATTGCTCTTGGAAGAACTTTCCCAACCCACCCCAAAGCAAAAAAAAATTCCCCCAAATCAATTCCCCAATGAACCCCAAATGAATTCCCATACAATTCTCCCATGATTTTCAGAGTGTTGAAACTCTATGGTCTTGCGAGTTCTTTGCCACCCTTTCACTAGCATCCCACATTTCCAACCCAAATTCATTCCATAATTCCATGATTTTCAGAGGTTGAACTGATGTCCGAGAGACCTTTCCCAACCTGTGATCCCATATTCCGTGACCCATAATTCCCAAATCCCATCATTCTCAAATGTCAAATTTGATGCTCTTGGAGCTCTTTCCCACCCTCACTGACCGCACCGTTCCCTCCGCGCAGCGACCTCCAGTCCCCTCTGGAAAGCCTGGAATTGGCCTGACTCCCTAATCCCATAATCCATCAATCATTCCATAATTCCATGATTTCCCAATTCTCTCTCCACACAGCGATCTCCAGTCCCCTCTGGAAAGCCTGGAATTGGCCTGACTCCCTGATCCCATGATCCCATAAATCCATGATCCCATAATTCCATATCTCCCAATTTTCTCTCCACACAGCGACCTCCAGTCCCCTCTGGAAAGCCTGGAATTGGCCTTCTGCTCCCTAATCCCATGATCCCATAAATCCATGATCCCATAATTCCATGATCTCCCAATTCTCTCTCCACACAGCGACCTCCAGGCCCCTCTGGAAAGCCTGGAATTGGCCTTCTGCTCCCTGATCCCATGATCCCATAAATCCATGATCCCATAATTCCATGATCTCCCAATTCTCTCTCCACACAGCGATCTCCAGTCCCCTCTGGAAAGCCTGGAATTGGCCTTCTGCTCCCTCCTCCCCGCCGACCTGGCCTTCCTGTCGCAGAGCTCCCACGCCGCCGCCCTCAAACGCTTGGACCTGAGCGGCCACGACTTCTCGCGGGGCCTCCTGGAGCCGCTGCGGCTGCTGCTGGAGGAGACCTCGGCCTCGCTGCTGCACCTGGATCTGATGGAATGCCGCATGGCCGACTCGCACCTGGCCGCGCTGCTGCCCACGCTGCTGCGCTGCTGCCGCCTGCGCTTCCTGGGACTCTACGGCAACTCGCTCTCCACGGCCGCGCTCAAGGAGCTGCTCCGCCAAACGCTGCGCCTCGCGGAGCTCCGCCTCGTGGTTTACCCCGTGCCGGCGGATGAGGAGCGCGGCGAGGAGGAGCTGCCGGAGATTTGGCGGATGTTGGAGGAGTGCGGCAGAACCGACCTGGTGTGGACTCGCAACCCCTACGGACACGGAGCTCTGGACTACTTCTCCTTGTGAGCTGCGGGAAAAGCTCCGAGATTCCCAGCCCGGGACAGCGCCGCCTCCTCCGCCCCCAAATTTGGGGTTTTTCCACCTCATCCTGGGATTTTTCCACCTCATTTTGGTGTTTTCCCCACCTCATTTTGATATTTCCTCTCTTATTTAAGTATTATTCCATTCCATTCCATTATTTTTCCCCATCCCAGTATTTTTCCACCTCATTTCAATTTTTTCCCCACCTCATCCTGGGATTTTTCCACCAAATTTTGGATTTTTTTCCCACCTCATCCTGGCATTTTTCCACCAAATTTCAGGCTTTTTCCACCAAATTTCAGAATTTTTTTCCACCAAATTTCAGATTTTTTCCACCATATTTCGAATTTTTTCCCAACCTATCCCATATTTTTCCACCAAATTTCGGATTTTTTTAGACCAAATTTCTGATTTTTTTCCACCAAATTTCAGATTTTTTCTCCGCCAAATTTCGAATTTTTTCCCAGCCTCATCTGCTATTTTTCCAGCAAATTTCAGATTATTTTCCACCTCACTTTGGATTTTTCCCTCACCTCATCCCAATATTTTTCCACCAAATTTGGAATTTTTTCCCACCAAATTTTGGATTTTTTCCCAACCTCATCCTGGTATTTTCCCACCAAATTTCCAGTTTTTTTCCACCAAATGTCAGATTTTTTCCCACCTCATCCCAATATTTTTCCAGCAAATTTCAAATTTTTTTCTACCAAATTTCAGATTTTTTTCCACCATATTTCGAATTTTTTCCCAACCTCATCCCAGTATTTTTCCACCAAATTTCGGATTTTTTCCACCAAATTGGGGATTTTTTTTTCACGAAATTTCAGATTTTTGTCCACCAAATTTCCAGTATTTTTCCACCACATTTTGTATTTTTTTCCACCAAACTTCAGAATTTTTTCCACCTCAGTTCAGATATTTCCCGCCCCCTCCATCCCTTTATTTTCCCACCAAATTTCCGATTTTTTTCCATCAAATTTTGGGGTTTTTTCCACCAAATTTCGCATTTTTCCCCCACCTCATCCCAATATTTTTCCACCAAATTTCAGATTTTTTCCCCACCAAATTTGGGATTTTTTTCCACCTCATTTCCCATTTTTCCCCACCCCACCCCGGTATTTTTCCCCTCATTTTTATGTTTTTTCCCTTCATTTCGTTATTTTTCCTCCCCATCCCGGTGTTTTCCCGCCGGGATCGGGTTTTGCGCGGCCAAATTTCGGGAAGCTCCGGGGTCGGATTCCGCGGGAAAGCCGGAATTAGAATGAAAGCTGGAAAAATCACGGAATTCCAGAGCGGGAACACGAGCGAGGAACGACTGCGGAGATCATTCCCAGGAGCAGAAATTCCCAAAATTCCTTGGAATTCCATCCCGGAGCTGGAACCTGGCAGAGATCCATGGAAAACTCTGAACCTTGGGATGGATTCAAGTTGGACAAATCCATGGAAAACTCGTGGTGGGATGAATTCATTTTGGAGAAATCCATGGAAAACTCATTGTGGGGATGGATTCATTTTGGAGAAATCCATGGAAAATTCTTAACTTGGGATGGGTTTATAGTGAAAAACCCATGGAAAAATTCTGGTGGGATGGTTTAATGGTGGAGAAATCCATGGAAAATTTGCCTTGGGATGGATTCAGGGCGGAGAAATCCATGGAAAACTCACGGTGGGAAATTCATGGGAAATTTACCATGGGATGGGTTCAGGTTGGAAAAATTAATGGAAAATTCATGGTGGGAAATCCACGGAAAATTCTTCCCTTGGGATGGGTTTATAGTGGAAAAATCCGTGGAAAATTTGCTTTGGGATGGATTCAGGGTAGAGAAATCCATGGAAAAGTCGTGGGAAATCCATGGAAAATTTACCATGGGATGGATTAATGGTGAAGAAATCCATGGAAAACTCACGGTGGGAAATCCATGGAAAATTCTTACTTTGGGATGGATTCATTTTGGAGAAATCCATGGAAAATTCTTCCTTTGGGAAAAATTCACAGTGGAGAAATCCATGGAAAACTCATGTGGGAAAAATCCATGGAAAAATTTGCCTTGGGATTAATTCAGGGCAGAGAAATCCACTGAAAACTCACAGTGGGAAATCCATGGAAAATTTGCCTTGAAATGGATTCAGGTTGGAGAAATCCATGGAAAACTTGTGGTGGGAAATCCGTGGAAAATTCTTAACTTGGGATGGGTTCAGGTTGGAAAAATCCATGGAAAACTCATGGTGGGAGAATCCATGAATTCTACTTGGAAAAGTCAAATGGAGAAATCCATAGAAACTAAAGAGTGGGATTCCATAAAATTTGCTTTGGGATGATTCTGTTGGAAAATAAATGGAATAATCAGGTGGGAAATCCATGGAAAATTTGCCTTGGGATGGATTTATGATGGAAAAATCCATGGAAAACTCATGGTGGGATTGGTTCAAGTTGGAAAAATTAATGGAAAACTCACGGTGGGAAATCCATGGAAAAATTTGCCATGGGATGGCTTCAGGTTGGAAAAATCCATGGAAAATTTGCCTTGGGATGGATTTATGGTGGAAAAATGCATGGAAAAATTTTGGTGGGATGGCTTAATGGTGGAGAAATCCATGGAAAACTCGTGGTGGGAAATCCATGGAAAATTCTTCCCTTGGGATGGGTTCAGGTTGGAAAAATCCATGGAAAATTTGTGATGGGATGGATTCAAGGTGGAGAAATCCATGAAACGCCTTGGAAATGGGAATCCATGGAACATTTACCCATGGGATGGATTCAGATTGGAAAAATTAATGGAAAATTCACAGTGGGAAATCCATGGAAAATTTTTAATTTGGGATGGGTTCAGGTTGGAAAAATCCATGGAAAACTCATGGTAGGAAATCCATGGCAAATTTACCATGGGATGGATTAATGGTGAAGAAATCCGTGGAAAACTTGCTGTGGGAAATCCATGGAAAATTCTTACTTTGGGATGGATTCATTTTGGAGAAATCCATGGAAAACTCAGAGTGGGAATTCCATGGAAACTTTGCCTTGGGATGGGTTCAGGTTGGAAAAATCCATGGAAAACTCGTGGGGGGAAATCCATGGAAAACTCTTCCCTTGGGATGGATTCAGATTGGAGAAATCCATGGAATTTTGAGAAGGATTTTTACCTTGGAGAAATCCATGGAAAACTCAGAGTGGGAAATCCATGGAAAATTGACCATGGGATGGATTCAGGTTGGAAAAATCCAAGGAAAAATTGCCTTGGGATGAGTTCAGGGTGGAGAAATCCATGAAAACTCTTCCCCTGGGATGGAATCATGTTGGAAAGATCCATGGAAAATTCACAGTGGGAAATCCATGAAAATTTGCTTTGGGATGGATTCCTGGTGGACAAATTCATGGAAAACTCGTGGTGGAAAATCCATGGAAAATTTGCCTTGGGAAGGGTTCAGGTTGGAAAAATCCATGGAAAACTCTCCTGGACAGTCTCGTGAACCCAATCAATCCCGGACGAGCCCCCAAATTGTAGGAAAATTAATCCAGGAGGTTTTTAAAATTGATTTATGAGGTTTTTTAAAATTAATCCACGAGGTTTTTAAAATAAATTTATGAGGTTTATAAAATGAATCTACCAGGGGTTTTTAAAATGAATCCACCAGAGGTTTATGTCGAAAAGGAGACGAGGAATCCCACAAATTTATTCACGAATAAAGGGAGAGTCATGGGAATTCCCGGGTCCTCAAATTCACGGAGAACGCAGTTCCCTCTTTTATCCCAATTTCTTCTTTTATCCCAATTCCCTCTTTTATCCCAATTTCCCACTGCAGTTTCCTCTTTTATCCCAATCCTCCTTTTATCAATTTCCATGCAGTTTCCTTTTATCCAATCTCCCTCCTTTTTATCCCAATTCCCTCTTTTATCCCAATTTCCTCTTTTGTCCCAATTTCCTCTTTTATCCCAATTTCCCGACCTCATTTTCTTTTCTCACCTCCTTTTGCATTTTTTCCCTCACTTCGGTGTTTTTCCCCTCATTTTGTTTTTTTCCCCCTTCATTTTGGTCTTTTTCCACTTATTTTGATATTTTGGGCCTTATCCCGGTGGATTTCCACCTCATTTTGCAAATTTTTTCCCTCATTCCGTTATTTTCCCACCTCATTTTATTAATTTTCCACCTGATTTTGCTATTTTTTCCTCATCCCGTTATTTTCCACCCATTTTTTCTTCTCCTCATTTTACCATTTTTCCGCTCATTTTATTCCTTTCTCCGTTTATTTTACCGTTTCCTCCTCATTTTCCTTTTTCCGTTTATTTTCCCGTTTTTCCCCTCATTTTATTCCTTTCTCCCCTCATTTTACCATTTTCCCCTCATTTATTCTTTTTCTCGATTATTTTACCATTTCCCTCATTTTATCCTTTTCTTTTATTTTACCATTTTCCCCTCATTTGATTCCTTCTCCCGTCATTTTAACCATTTCCCTCATTTTATCCTTTTTCCGTTTATTTTACCATTTTCCCCCTCATTTTATTCCTTTCTCCCCTCATTTTACCATTTCCCTCATTTAATCGTTTCCCATCCCATTTACATTTTCCACCTCCCATTTATTCACTTTTCCCCTCAATTTATTTCTTTCTCCCTCATTATTTTTCTCCTCCCCTATTTTATTCTTGCTCGTTTATAACGTTTTTTCCCCTCATTTATTCATTTCTCCCTCAATTTTACTATTTTTTTCCCTCCTCCCATTTTCCCTATCCGATTTTTTTTTTTTTTTTTTTTCTTTCTCTTTTTTTCTTTTTTTTCATTTTTTTTTCCTTTTGTTATTTCTTCTCCCTCATTTTATTCCTTCTCCTCCGTTTATTTTACCTTTTCCCCTCATTTTATCCTTTTTCCCCTCTTTTATTCTTTTCCGTTAATTCCCGTTTCCCCCCTCATTTTATTCCTTTCTCCCCTCATTTTATTCCTTTTCCCCCTCATTTTATTCTTTTCCCTCTTTTATTCTTTTCTCCCTCATTTTACCGTTTCCCCCCTCATTTTATTCCTTTTCTCCGTTTATTTTACCATTTTCCCCTCATTTTATTCCTTTCTCCGTTTATTTTACCGTTTTCCCTCATTCCCGCGCTTCCCCTCACCGTGTCGCAGGGCTGAGGGAACATGGCGGGGAGGGGCGGGATCTCCCGGGCTCCTGAGGGCACGGGCGGGACATGGGGGTTTATGGGGCTGTTTTATTTCTGTAGGGTCTGGGGGTGTCTATGGGATCTATAGGGGTTGTCTGTAGGGTTCAGGGGTTCTTTAGGGTATCTCTGTGGGTGTGTGGGAACACTGGCGGGGGAGGGCGGAGATCATCTCGGGGGCGTCTGAGGGCACGGGGCGGGATATGGGGCGGGTTATGGGGCTGCTGAGGCTCTGTAGGGTATGGGGATCTCTAGGGGATGTCTATAGGGTCCTGAGGATCTATAGGGGAATTCTGTCGGGGGGATCTGTATAGGGTTTCATACTATAGGGCCTGAGAGGAACATGCGGGAGGGGCGGGATCATCTAAAGGGGGCTCCTGAGGCCGGTGGCTCATGGGTGGGTTATGGGTGCTGGGCCTCTGTAGGGTCTGGGGGTCGTCTATGGGATCTATAGGGGGTGTCTGTAGGGTTCGGGGGGGTCTTAGGGCGTCTCTATAGGGCCTCTGTAGGGTCTGTGGGACAACATGGCGGCGGGAGGGGCGGGGAATATCGGGGTTTCATGAGGGCGACTCAGAGCAGTGGTGGTGTAGGGGTGGGGTTATGGGGCTGCTGGAGCTCTGTAGGATCTGGGGGGGTTATGGGATCTCCATAGGGTCTGAGGATCTGTAGGAGGGTGTCTATAGGGCCCTGAGGGTCCATAGAGGGTGTCTGTAGGTTCGAAGGGTTCTTTAGGGGATCTCTATAGGGTCCTGTGGGCACAATGGCGGCGGCGGGGGCGAGAATCAATCTCCGGGGGTTCTGAGGGCTCAAAGCAGGGTCCGCTATGGGTTGTTTAATGGGTGCTGAAACTGTAGGGTCTGGGGGGGGCTCTATGAGATCTTGTAGGGTCTGAGGACTATAGGGGGTGTCCTATAGGCCAGGGGTTCTTTGGGGATCTCTATAGGGTCTGTGGGGGAACATGGCTGCGGGTGAGGGGAATCATCTACAGGGGGCTCCTGAGGGCACTCAGAGCATGGGGTGGGCTATGGGGCGGGGTTATCGGGCTGCTGAATCGTTATAGGGTCTGGGGATCTATAGGGGGTGTCAGTAGGGTCGGAAGATCTATAGGATCCCCTCGGTACCTATACCGCCCGTCCCTTTTACTTTCCGCTTTCGCTTCCACCCGGACCGTTTTTCCCGCAGCACCTTCGCGGTGTCCCCGCATCGCGGTCCCCCAGGCCGCCACTTCCGGGTCGCGCCGTCCGGAGCGGGGCCCCGGCGTTATCCCGGTTCTGTCGGACAGCGGGGTTATCCCGGTTCTGTCGCGACAGACGGGGTTATCCCGATACAGCGGGGCTGTCCCGGTTCTGTCCCGACACCGGGAGGGTGTCCCGGAGCGGTGGCGATGCGGAGCGGGGCGGTGCTGCGGCTGTGCGCGCGCCCCGGGCCCCGGTACGTGCAGGGACAGCGGCGCGAGACCGGAACCCGCGAGTATTTCTATTATACAGATCACCAGGGACAGGTATGGGGGATTTATAGGGGATTTATAGGGGATTTATAGAGTTTTTCTATTATATAGATCATCAGGGACAGGTATGGGGGATTTATAGGGGATTTATAGGGGATTTATGGGGGATTTATGGGGATTTATAGGGATTTAAGGGGATTTCTATTATATAGATCACCAGGGAGCAGGTATGGGGGATTTATAGGATTTATAGGGATTTATGGGGGATTTTATGGGGGATTTATAGGGGATTATAGGGGATTTCTATATACAGATACCAGGGACGGTATGGGGGGAATTTATAGGGATTTATAGGGGATTAGGGGCATTTATAGAGTATTTCATTATTAGATCACAGGAAGTAGGGATCATATGGGGATTTAGGGGATTTATGGGGATTTATGGGGGATTTATAGGGGATTTATAGGGGATTTCTATTATATAGATCACCAGGGACAGGTATGGGGGATTTATAGGGGATTTATAGGGGATTTATAGGGATTATAGGGGATTTAACGGGGGATTTATAGGGATTTATGGGGAATTTATAGAGTATTTCATATATAGATCACCAGGGACAGGTATGGGGGATTTTAAGGGATTTATGGGGGATTAATGGGGGATTTATGGGGATTTATGGGGGATTTATAGGGGATTATAGGGGATTATTGGGGATTTGGGGATTATAGGATTTTTATAGGGATTTATGGGGGATTTATGGGGGATTTATGGGGGATTTATGGGGGATTTATAGGGGATTTAGGATTTTGGGAGGGATTTATGGGGGATTTATAGGGGGATTTTATAGGGTTTATTATAAGTACCAGGAAGGTATGGGGATTTATGGGAATTATGGGGGATTACTGGGGGATTTATGGGGATTTCATGGGGATTTACGGGGGATTTATAGGGGATTTATGGGGGATTTTATGGGGGATTTATGGGGTTTACGGGGGATATATGGGGGATTTATAGGGGATTTATCGGGGATATGGGGGATTTATATGGGATTTATGGGGGATTTATGGGGATTTATGGGATTTACGGGGGGATATGGGGTTTATAGGGGATTTATAGGGATTTATGGGGATTATAGGGGATTTATGGGGTTTGGGTTTATGGGGGATTTATGGGGGATTGGAGGGGATTTTATCTGATGGGGATTATAGGGGTTTATGGGGGTTATGGGGGATTTAGGGGATTTATAGGGGATTTATGGGGATTTATGGGGTTGGGAGATTTATGGGGGATTTATGGGCGCTATAGGGGGATTATGGGGGATTATGGGGATTATGGGGGATTTACGGGGGATTTATGGGATTAGGGATTTAGTGGGGATTTATTGGGGATTTATGGGGTTTATGGGGGATTTATGGGGATTTATGGGGGATTTGTGGGAATTTGTGGCGGATTTGTGGAGGATTATCGCGGGTTAATGGGGATTTATGGGGGGATTTATGGGGGATTTATGGGGGATTTATAGGGGATTTATAGGGGATTATGGGGATTTAATGGGGATTATAGGGGATTATGGGATTATAATTGGGGATTATATGGGGATTTGGGGGTTTGATGGGGGATTTATGGGGGAATTTAGGGGGATTTATAGGGGTTTATGGGGATTTATGGGGATTTTTATGGGATGGGGATTTATGGGGGGTTTAAGATCGGGATTTATGGGGGATTTATGGGAATTAGGGGGATTATGGGATTTAGAGGGATTTATGGGGGATTTATAGGGGATTTAGGGGATTTATGGGGATTTATGGGGGATTTATGGGGATTTATGGGGGATTTAAGGGGATTTATGGGGATTATGGGGGGTTTATGGGGGGTTATGGGGGATTTATGGGGGATTTATGGGGTTTAGGGGATTTATGGGGTTATGAGGGGTTTACGGGGATTTAGGGGATTTATGGGGTTTATGGGATTATGGGGATTTATGGGGGATTTATGGGCGTTTATGGGATTTTTGGGTATGTAATGGGGATTTATGGGATCTATATGGGGATTTAGGTGGGGATTAATGGGGGGTTAATGGGGAGTTTATGGGGGATTTTATGGGGATTATAGGGATTTTAGGGGATTACTGGGGGGTTATGGGAGTGGTTATATGGGGGATTAAGGGGTTTTATAGGGATGGGATTTATGGGGGATTAGGGAGATTATTAGGGGATTATAGGGGATTTACTGGGGGATTTAATGGGGAATTTTGGGGGATTTACGGGGGATTTATGGGGATTTATAGGGGCATCTTGGGATTATGGGGGATTTATGGGGATATTATCGGGGGATATATATGGGGGATTTCAATCAGGGGGATTTGCTATGGGGATAGCTTATAGGGGATTTGGGGATTTCAATGGGATATTATAGGGGATTTATAGGGCGGATTGATGTGGGGGATTGTGTAATGTGGGGAGTTGTTATGTGGGGATATTATGGGGTTTATGGGATCACCATATTTTCCCGCGCATTTTCCTGGACGACCGCAAAGTGAAGAATTTCACCACCTGCTTCAGAGGTGAGCGCTAATTAGCGACCCTCGTTAATTGGGGTCGGATCGTTCATTGGAGCCATCCACTGTTTATTGGGATCCGATCATTAATTGGGGTCACATCCTTAATTGGGATTTGATTGCTAATGAGAATCCCGGTTTTAATTAGGATCCCTTCATTAATTGCGTTCCAATCATTAATTTAGATATTTTCATTAATTAGGATCCCATTATTAATTGGGATCTCTTCATTAATTAGGATTAGCATCTAATTGGGATAATTTTTCATTAATGGATCATCATTAATTTGTGATATTTCATTATTACGAACCCATTATTCCGAGATGGGAATATGTTATTCATCCTAAAGGAACGTCCCATCATTAATAGAGGATACACTCTCAATAATCTAGCATCCCACTATAATTAGATTGGGTTTCCACATTATTTGAGGTCATCGCTAATTGGACCTAATCATATGTGGATCTCTTAATTAATTGGGGATTCCATATAATCTGGGATCCATCATAATCGCTTTGATTGTTAATGAGGATCCCATCTTTAATTAGGATCCCTTTATTAATTGTGTTCCCATCATTAATTGGGGTCCCATCATTAATTTAGATATCTTCATTAATTAGTATCCCATTATTCATTGGGATCTTTTCATTAATTAGGATACCATCATTAACAGGGATATCTTCATTAATTAGGATCCCATAATTAATTGGGATCTTTTCATTAATTAGGATCCCATCATTAATTGGGATCCCTTCATTAATTGGGGCCCCATTGTTAATTGGGATCCAGTCATTAATTAAGATCCCTTCATTAATTGGGTTTCCATCATTATTTGGGGTCCCATTGTTAATTTGGACTTGATTATTAATTGGGATCTCTTCATTAATTGGGATCCCATCATTAATTGGGATTTGATTGTTAATGAGGATCCCATATTTAATTAGGATCCCTTCATTAATTGGGATATCTTCATTAATTAGGATCCCATCAATAATTAGGTTTCCATCATTAATTTGGACCTGATCATTAATCAGGATCCAATAATTAATTAGGACCCAATCCTTAATTAGGATCCAGTCATTAATTAGGATACCATCATTAACTGAGATCCTCCCATCATTAATTAGAATCCCATCATTAATTGGGATCCTACCATTAATTTGGATCCCATCATTAATTAGAATCCCATCATTAATTGGGATCCCATCATTAATTTGGATCCAATTGTTTAATTGGGATCCCATTATTAATTAGGATTCTGTCATTAATAGGGATCCCATCGTTAATTGGGATGATCATTCACTGGAATCCCATTTTTAATTGGGATTTGATCATTAACTGAGATCCCACCATTAATTTGGATTTAATCACTAATTGAGATTTAATTATTAATTGGATGCCCATAATTAATTGGGTTCTGATCATTAAGGTCCCATCATTAATTGGGATTTGATCATTAATGAGGATCCCATCGTTAATTTGGATCTGATCATTAATGAGGATCCCATCGTTAATTGTTGTCTGATCATTAATTAGGATCCCATCATTAATTGGGATTTGATCATTAATGATGATCCCATTGTTAATTAGGATCCCATCATTAATTGGGATTTGATCCCTAATTAGGGGAAACCAAACTTTGGGAAGGGAATGGGGACGCCCTAATTTGCATATTCACAACCTCATTAATTAACTGCCCCTTCATTAATCAATTTTTAATTATGAAACGCATTTTTAATTTAAAAAACAATTTTTTATTTAAAACCTGAATCCCGGAAGACGATCCCGGAAATCCCAGGAGCTGATCCCGAATCCGATCCCAGAAATCCCTCAATCCGAACCCATAAATCCCTGAATCCCTTAAATCCCTGAATCCGATCCCAGAAATCTCTGAATCCAATCCCTGAATCTGATCCCATAAATCCCATGATCCAACCCCACAAATCCCTGAATCCAATCCCATAAATCTCATCCCATAAACCCTTAAATCCAACCATTAAATCCAATCCCATAAATCCCATGATCCCATTCCATAAATCCCTCAATCCCATCCCATAGATCCCTGGATCCAATCCCTAAATCCGATCCGGTAAATCCCTGAATCCGGTCCCATAAATCCCTCGATCCAATCCCACAAATCCCTGAATCCAATCCCATAAATCTCTCGATCCAATCGCAAATCTCATCACCATAAATCCATGACCGTCCACAATCCGATCCCATAACCCTGATCCATCCCATAAATCCCTGAATCCAATCCCATAAATCCCGAGTGCCAATCCCTAATGCCATCCAAAAAATGCATATCCGATCACCATAATCTCATCCCATCATCCATAGAAACCTGATCCAATCCCATAAACCCTGGATCCATCATGAATCCAATCCCATAAATCTGATCTGAGCCATAAATCCTTGTCTGAACCATCATAGATCCTTAAATTAAATCCCATGATCGTATCCCAAATCCCTGAATCCGATTCCATTAATCCTGAATTAATCCATAAATCCCTGGATCCAATCCCACAAATCTCATCCCATAAATCCTTAAATCCACATTCTAAATCTGTCCCATAAATCCCATGATCAACCCACAAATCCCTGAATCCCATCCATAATCCTGATCCGATCCCATAATCCTCAGATCCGTCATAAATCCTGAATCCAAATCCTAAATCTGTCCGAGTAAATCCCTGAACTGATCCCATAAATCCAGATCCAATCCCCATAAATCCTATCCAGTTCCATAATCCCTGAATCCAATCGGTAAATCTGAGTCCAATCCCTGAAGATCATAAATCCCATGATCGAATCCATAAATCCCAATCTGATCCCCATAAATCCCGGGATCTCATCCCATCAATCCCTCAATCTGATCCCATACATCCCTGGATCCCATCCTACAACCCATCCATAAACCTGAACCCAATCCTAAATCCTTAAATTAAATCGCTGAATCCAATCCCAAAATCTATAATCCCTAAATCCCGAACCGGTCCATAATCCATGAATCCGATCCCTAATTCCTTAATCTGATCCCAAAAATCCAAAAATACAATCCCATTAACCCCTCAGTCTGATCCCATTAATCTAGGACCGATCCCTGAAATCATCCCATAAATCCTGATCGCTCCATAAAATCAGTGAATCCAATCCCAAAATTCCCTGAATCCGATCCCATAAAATCCATCCCTAAGCCACAAATCCCACATAACCATAATCCTGAATCCGATCCCTAAATTCCTGAATCCAGTTCCATAAATCCCTGAATCCGATCCCTGAATCCAATCCCATAAATCCCTCGATCCCATCCCATAAACCTGAGCCAATCCCCTGAATTCATCCCTATACCTGATCCAGTCCCACATCCCTGAATCAGATCCTAAACATGAATCCAATCCCCCACATAATCCCTCGATCCGATCCGCAAAATTCTCATCCCATAAATCCTTAAACCAACGCTTACAATCATAAATCCTGAATCAATCCATAATCCGAGTGCAATCCTAATCCATCCAAAAAAGTCATGTCCGATCCCATAATCTCATCATCATCCATAAAACCTGACAATCCCATAAATCCCTGGATCCCATCCCTGAATCCAATCCCATAGAATCTGATCTGAGCATAAAGCGTGAACCAATCCATAGACCTTAACTTAATCCGATCGATCCCTAAATCTGAATCCGACCATAACCCAAATAGATCCATTAATCCCTCAATCCGATCCCATTAATCCTAGGGGCCGATCCGTGAATCCAATCCCATAAATCCCTGAATCCGTCATATCCAGATCCCTCCTCAAATCGATCCATCAATCGAGATGCAATCCCCCATTAATACCCGTTTGTCCCCGCACACAGACAGCGTTTCTGTCCATTCTTTCTCCGCCCTGGAGCGAACGGAGCGGCATCTAATAAATTCTGAATTGATCCCTAAATCCATGATCCCATCCCTCAATCCGATCCCATAAATCCCGATGCAATCCCCATTCCGGTCCCCAGTACCCGTTTGTCCCGCACACAGACGAGCGTTTCCTGTCCTTCTTCTCGCGCCTGGAGCGGAACCGGAGCGGGCGCCACGAGGGCGCGTTCCCGTGGCTGTCGCGCTGCGGCCGCGAGCGGAATTTCCTGCGCTGCGAGGACGTTCCGGTTGTTTTCACCGCGCTGCTCCCGTATCCCGCCGGAGCTCTCCGGTGCTCAGCTTACTAGCGGCTGCGGCTACGGTGCCGTCTGGGCCTCCGGCTGGCCTGTTGCTGCACACGGGCGGCTCTACCACCGGGCCGAGCGCGCGCGGCGTGGGGCTGGTGAGATCCGCGCTGGCCCAGGAGTGGACTCCGATTGAGTTCGGAGAGGGACCGGAGGCGACCTCGCTCATTTCTGGTGGGGGGGGGAAAAGGTGAGGCTGAGCGCGGAGTGGGTGGGGCTGTGAGGGGAGTGGGGGGCGACGGTGGAGGGCGTGGGCTTTGTGAGAGAAGTGGGCGGGCTGAGTGTGGGGATGGGCGGGGATTGGAGGCAGCCCTAAAAGGGTTCCCGATCCCGCGTGGGATAAAGCGAGATGGAATATGTGGAATTATTGCCACGATCCCACAAATGAGACCCACTGGACCCCAAAATCCCCATATTTCAAAAACCCCCAAATTCCAGGATGGGTGTTCACCAACCCATTCCACCAAAATGCCAGAGCATTCCATGTGAACCAAAACCCAACATCCCCCCATTCAGAGTGTCATACCCCATTCCCACCCCAAAATTCCTGAAAATCCCATCCCGGGCTCTGGTTTGAGTTGGGAGGGACCCGGAGCGGCCCCCGCTCATTCTGTGGGGCGGGGAAAGGATCCGGCTGGACGCGATGGCGGGGCTTGTATGGAGTGGGGGGCTTGTAAATGGGAGTGGGGGGGCTGAGTGTGGGGATGGCGGGGCTGGAGGCCTGCTAAAAGGGATGAGATGGGAATCCCAAAGTGATTTCCCGCCAATAAATGGGGATTGAGAGTCGTGACCCTCAATCTCATCCGGAAATCCCAAAATTCCAGGATGAGCGTTCCTATGACCCATTCCCAACTGCAATCCCCATAATCCCAAAAATCCTGAAATTCCAGTACAGGAATTCCCTCGAGCCCATTCCCACATCAAATCTCATGGAACTGAGACCATTGCCCACCCCGAAATCCCAAAATGGGCATTCCCAATAACCATTCCCATCCCAAAATCCCAAAATTCCAGGAATAGGTTGTCATGACCATTCCACCCAAAACCCAAATCCAAAAATCCTGAAATTCCAGTACAAGGACCCTCGATGCCATTCACCATCAATCTATGGAATCTGAGACCCCATTCCCACCCCGAAATCCCAATCCCAAAAAGCATTCCCATAAACCCATTCATCCCAAATCCCAAAAATTCCAGATGAGCGTTCTTATGACCCCATTCACCCTGCAATCCCCAAATCCCAAAAATCCTGAAATTCCAGTACAGGAATTCCCTCGAGCCCATTCCCACCATCAATCTCATGGAATCTGAGACCCCATTCCGACCCCGAAATCCCAAAAATCCCAAAATGGTGTTTTCCCATAACCCATTCCCCGAAAATCTCAAACCAAAATCAAATTCGGATGGTGTGCCCATTGACCTTCCCCAAAAATCTAAATCCCAAAACCCCAAATTCCAGGATGGTTGCCAGTGACCCCTTGCCCACCCAAATCCTAAAAATCTGAATTCAGTACAGGAGTTCCTCGAGCCATTCCACTAGTCATGATCTGAAACCCATTCACACACCGAATCCAAAAATCCCAAATATGGACATTACCCATAACCCCATTCCCATCCCAAAATCCCAAAATTCCAGGGCATTCCCATGTCAACCAAACCCCAAAATCCCACAGTTCCAGAGTGTTTCCATGACCCCATTCCCACCCCAAAATCTCATGGAATTGGAGATCCCATTCCCACCCTGAAAATCCCAAAATCTCAAATGCAAAAACGATAGACTTCGAGGGGGCCTTCAGACCCTCAGACCCATAAGGTCGCCTAAAGACCTCCTGGCCTATAAGACCCCCATAATCCTAGACCTAAGCAGCTCCAGCAGCCCCATAACCCCGGCCCCTATCCGCCCGAGCTCATAAGCCCCCCATAATGATTCCGCCCCCCTGACAGTTGCTCTGCAGACCTATAAGGAGATCCCCTAAGAACCCCTGCTATAGACACCCCTATCAACCCAGACCGTAAGATCCCAAGACCCCCCAGACCCTACAGCGTTTCAAGCAGGCACCATACCCGCCCCATCCACCGCGGCCTCAGGAGCCCCGGTAGATCCGTCCCCCGCATGTTCTCCTCAGGCCCTATAGACAAACCCTACAGATCCCCAGAACCCTACAGAATCCCTAAAACTTCAAGACCTATAGACACGCCTATAAATCCCAGACCCTACAGAGCTTAGCAGCCCATAACCCTGCCCTATAACCACCATGCTCTGAGTGCCTCAATGAAACCCCTGAGAATGATTCTGACCCATCCGCCCATGTGCCCTCAGACTATAGAGATCCTAAGAACCCCGGGCCTATAGACACCCCTATAGATTCTCAGACCCTATAGAGATCCATAGACCGCCCAACGCACAGCGTTTCAGCCCCCATAACCCCGCCGCCAAGCCCGCTGGTGCCGTCCATGAGCCCCTGTAGATGATTCCTGCCTCCGCAATGTGCCCACAGACCGCTCACGACCCTACAGAGACCCCTAAAGGACCCCATCACAGACACCCCTACAGACCCCTATATGATCTCCTAGACCCCCCGACTACAGAGCCGCGCCCCATAACCCACCCCATAGCCACCCCGAGCCCTCAAGAGCCCCCTGGAGATGATCCGCCCCCCCCAGTTGCCCTCAGACCCATAGAGTCCTAAAAACCCGGGCCTACAGACATCCGCCTACAGATCAGACCTGTAGAGATCCCATAGAGCCCCCAGATCCCTACAGAGCTTCGCGGCCACACAACCCGCCCATAGACACCGTGCCTCAGGAGCCCCGTAGATCCGCCCTCCCCGCCATGTTCCTCAGGGCCTATAGATAACCTACAGATCCGCCCAGACCCTGACAAAATCCCTATAGATCCTCAACCTACAGACCCCCCTATAAGACCCTAACAGACTCAGCAGACCCCCTAACCCGCCCCTAGCCGCCCGAGCCTCAGGAGCCCCCTGTTAATCGTCCGCTCTCCGCCATGTGCCCTCAGCACCGTCAGACCCTTCAGAGACGCCTAGAGACCCAATTCCAGACCACAGACACCCTCATAGATCCATAGACCCCAGACCTACAGAGCCTCGCTCCCCATAAGCCCCATCGCCACCGTGCTCTGATGCCATCATGAACCCCTGTAGATTGATTCCCACCCATCCGCATGTTGCCACAGACCTATAGAGGCCCTAAAAGAAACTCTATAGAACCCCGAACCATACAGACACCCCATAGATCCCCAGACCTCATGAATCCATAGAACTCCCCAGAAACTAAGAAGCCTCAGCAGCAACCCGCCCATAGCCCGCCCGTGCCCTAAGAGCCCCCTTAGATTCCTGCCCCCCCATGTTTGCCCCAAAGACCCTATGGAATCCCCTAAGACCCCGCAGGACCCTGCAGAAATCCCTTAATCTCAGCCTATAGAGAGACGCTATAGATCCCAGACCTACAGAAATACAGCCCCATACCCGCCCATTCCCGCCCGTGCTCTGATGCCCTATAGACCCTGTAGATTGATTCTCCTCGCCCCGCCGCCACCATTTGCTCACAGACCTGGATCCCCAAAGACCCCGGGCCATGACCCTCCTACATCCTCAGTACCTATCAGAGATCGCCATAGACCCAGCCCCTATCAGGCCTCAGAGCCCCAAGACCCCCCCCATAATCGCCCCGTGCCCTCAGGAGCCCCCGTAGATCCCCGCCTCCCCCGCAGTGTTCCCTCAGGGCCTATAGATACCCTACAACATCCCAGACCTACAGAAAATCCCTATAGATCTCAGCCTATACGACATCCCTATAGAACCCCATACCCTAACAGAGGGCTCAGCAGCCATAACCCGCCCCATAATCCCACAGCGAGCTCAGCGAGCCGGGAGATCCGCCCCCCCGATTTCCGTACACGACCCTACAGAGATCCCTAAAGAACCCTGAACCTACGAACACCTATAGTCCCATGACACCCCACTACAGTAATAAAACAGCCCCACAAACCCGCCCCATATATCCGCCCCCGAGCCCTCAGAGCCCCGGAGATCCCCCGCCCTCCCCGCCAATGTCCCTCAGGCCGGCGACACCGCGTGGAGGGGGAAAAGCGCGGGAATGAGGGAAAAACGGGAAAATAAACGGAGAAGGATATAAAGAGGGAAAAATCGGGAAAATAAACCGGAAAAGGAATAAAATGAGGGGAGAAACGGGAAATAAACGGAAAAAAAGGAATAAAATGGGGAAAACGGGAAAATAAACTGAGTAAAAGCATATAATGGGGGGAATGGTAAATGAGGGAAGAAAGGAATAAAATGAGGGGGGAAATGGTAAAATAAACGGAAAAAGGAATAAAATGAGGGAGAACGGTAAAATGAGGTGGGAAAAGAAGAAAATGAGGTGTGAAAGAGTGCGGGATGAGGGAAAACGGTAAATGATAGGGCGAGAAGGATAAATAAGGGGAACGGTAAAAATACGGAGAAGGAAAATGAAGGGAAAACGGTAAAAATACAGAAAGAATAAAATGAAGGGAAAATAGGAATAAAAGAGGGGAAAAGGAAATAAAATGAGAAGGAAAACGTAAATGAGGGGAGAAAAAATAATAGGGAAATGTTTAAAATAAACGGAAAAAGGAATAAAAGACAAGGAGAAAGATAATGGAAGGGGAGAAATGGCATGACGGGGAAAATAATGGGATGAGGAAAAATGAACAACAGGGTGGAAATTAATTAAATAGGGAAAACAGGATAGGGGAAGAAATGCAATGAAAAAAAAAGGTGGGAAAAACTGGGTAAATTGAAAGTGGGGGGGAAAAATAACAAGATGAGGAAAAAAAAACTGCAAAGGGGGGAAGGAAGAAGAAATGAGTGGGATAATAGCGGGATGAGGGAAAATATGAATGAGGGAAAAAAATTGCAAAATGAGGTGGAAACACCTGAGTGGGGGGAGAAGAAACCATCGGGTAAGGCCAAAATATAAATAAGGTGGAAAACACTGGGAAGGCAAATATGTGGAGGAAAATGAGGCATGGAACACAGGATTGGGTAGAAAACCAATAAAATAGGGAAATGGTGGATCGGGAGAGATCCCTGAGGAAACGCAGAGCCGGAATTTGGGATATGAGGAGTTTATTTCCATCGGAATCAGAGCAGGAGAACGAAACCCCAAATATTCCCACCCTTAAAATCCCTCCTTTTCCTGGATTTCCTAAAATCCCTCCGTGGGAGTTTTCCATGGATTTGTCCAAACTGAACTCATGTCAAGGCAAATTTTCCATGGAAAATTTTTCTCCACGAGGAATCAATCCAAGTAAGAATTTCAATGGATTTTCCCTGAGTTTTCCATGGATTTCTAACCCTGATCCATCCCAAGGAAATTTTCCATGGATTCCCACGAGGATTTTCCATGGATTTTTCCGCGAAACTCAATGTCCAGCAATTTCACGGATTTCTCCAACTTGAATCCATCCCATCACGAGTTTTCCATGGATTTCTCTGCCGTGAACTTTTCCCAAGGGAAGAGTTTTCCATGGATTTCTCTCCAACCTCAACCGATGCAATGGTAAATTTTCCATGGATTTCTCCAAGGGAAGAGTTTTCCATGGATTTCCACCAGGAGTTTCTCCAGGATTTCTCCCGACTGAACCCCACGTCAGGCAAAATTATTCCACTGATTTTTCCAAGCGAATATCCCATGGTAGATTTTCCATGGATTCTTCCAACCTGCATTCATCCAGGGAAGAGTATTTTCCATGAGATTCCACTGGGACTTGTCCAAGGAAGAATTTTCCATGGATTTCTCCAAGCTCAACCGATCCCATGGCAAATTTTCCATGGATTTCCCACTCTGAGTTTTCTCCATGATTTCTCGTGCTCCCTGAACCGACCCAAGGTAAGAATTTTCATGGGATTTCCCACCGGTGAGTTTTTTTTTTTTTTTTTTTTTTTTTTTTTTTTTTTTTTTTTTTTTTTTTTTTTTTTTTTTTTTTTTTTTTTTCTTTTTTTTTTTTTTTTTTTTTTTTTTTTTTTTTTTT
>VKON01002747.1:7069-21073 GCA_009741485.1 Malurus cyaneus samueli | reverse complement strand
TTATCAATTTTTAATTATAATCATTAAATGTATAATAATATATATTAGACTTTAAATGACCCAGCCAAAATAACTTAGGGGAGAGAACCAAAAAAATAAAAAAGAGGATAAAAATCACCATGTAATAGATCAGATTACATCACGATCGATGAATCATCAATCACAGTATAATAGTAATCAATACCCATCGGACCTGATGTTAAATCGCGTATAAATGATCATATCAAATTTAATATATTAGCGCCTTACTCAACGTTTGTCCCCACCATTATAGATTTCATAACTTTAGGGATCATCATTATCAGAGTTATACAGATTATCATTCATTTATTATCATTCAATCTCACATTTATCATCAAATCGACTCTTGGCT
The DNA here is from genome assembly GCA_009741485.1 of Malurus cyaneus samueli. Classification (NCBI taxonomy): domain Eukaryota; kingdom Metazoa; phylum Chordata; class Aves; order Passeriformes; family Maluridae; genus Malurus; species Malurus cyaneus. Next base: position 20,700 of record VKON01002747.1, on the reverse strand, counting down.
ACATCCACATAATCTTTACACCATATGTTAATCATCATAATCTATTCATTGTAATCACCCTTTAATTCAAACCTCCCGTGTGGGTTTTTATGAATCGCTTGTAATCATAATCTAATCTTCTCACTTTTTACTACCATAATAATTATCAACAATTAATCATCAATTAATCACCATCATAATCATCATTAATCATTAATCAGCATCACATGTTCATCACCATCAAATCATATTTAATCAATAATCTCATCACTAATAATCATCATTTCATACATTATCATCATCTATATATTCGATTTAGTCATATTATCATCAATCATCATTCATAAATTTATCAGGTCTATCTTAATGATATTAATCATAATTCTCGGTAATAATATACATCAATTATCATCATTATAAATAATTATTAATCCTTAGATCATTCATAATGCAGTTATTACATCCATCAATTATACCTTTATAAATCCTCATTAATTTAATTCAATTTAATCATTCATCACAGTTAAATCATTGCAATCAATTAATCATCAACATCATTAATCCACCTTTATAAATCATTAGTAATCAATAATCATCATCAACAGTAAATCATCATCATTAATTTCACATCTCATCAAATTAATCACCTTTATTATCATTATTATTCATTAATCATCATCCAAAATCCCCATTCATTTATAGTCATTTATATAATCATTATTAATCAAAACTCACCGATTTAATCGATAAATCTGTCGGTACCATTCATAGTCCCTTTTTTCCGACACCACAATACAAGGTATCTGTTAAGTCCCCTTTCTCTAAACTCCTTATCTGTTCTCCTTTGCTAATTTCAGCAAGCTTTCTATAGTGGCTTTGTTCATCACAGACGTAGCACCTTCCCCTCCTGCTCTGGTTCTGGGCTTACCCAGTGGTTTGTGGACAAATATGCTTTTTCCGTTCCTCTTTCAAAACTTCCCAGCTTTTTCTTTATTTCCGCTGACTTCACTAATCTTGCCGTCACTGGACCCAGCATTCCCTTGCTCCCAGCAAGTATTGGAAGTGTCAGGCAGAGAACCAGCACACTGACCACCCCCAGAATGATCCGCTTAGAACTCAACTTTATTTATCACTGAACCGCTTTTTATAACCACTTTAATAACATCATGAATATTTTAAGGTAGTAAACACTTCTTCATTGGTTACTTTAAAACACATGCCTTATAGGATGTATATTTGCCCTTCAGAGGGTATGCTCAGCTAGGGGTCCGATAAGGAGCCTAACGGAAAAAGAGGGCAGGGATGCAATCGTGCCTTGCTTGTTTAGAATTAACTTCGCTCCGTGTGAACCTTGTGGTCCGGCAAGGACTTCGAACGCTAAACAGCTACCTGCTGGCCGTGAGCTCTGTCCACGTAGCCATGGTTTCGATATCTCCTATAAAACCAAATTTCCTCCCCTTTCATTCCTAAGCTGAGATTAGTATTTGCTTGTAGGCCGATGGCAATTACCGATTCATCCACTTGTAAAACACAGCAAAGAACAGGTCCAAAAAAGCAAAAACCAACAACAAATTCTTAAAAGAATTCCCAGTAACACACTGGTGTTTTGACAACATCTTTTATAACCATCCCTGAAATGCCTAACGAGCTGTATCGATCATCATTCAATGGAGAGAGTGGTACTTTCTACTATTCTTTTGAGTGTGACTCCTGTTTTGAGCCCACTGAAGTGCTTTGTAGATGACGGACTACACCAGGTGGGTTGGTTGGATGAGAAATTAAAGCAGAGCGATTCCCTCTAAAATCTTCACACCGTGTCCATGGGGCCAACAGGTAAAAAAAGATCTATGGTTCCGGGTATGCCCGCTCGATTTTGTAAGGAAATGGTCGACAACCTAAGTCGAGTGTTGTTTGAGTCGGTCCCAAGAGTCTGGTAGATTGAATGAGTCGTTTTTTAAGAGCTGTCACATCTTGTGATAATCGTGATCTTTTATTCAGTAAATTGCAGGTGAGGTCGTGGTCAAGAGAGAGTGGGACGGTTTGATCTTATTTGGATCATTTCGATGGAGACTGTTAAACAGATGTCAGTTACATATGGTCCAGTCCTTCCCCAGCATAGTGTGGTGGACGTGCGCTGCAACTAGTCGCCTGGGACTAAGCGCCGGATGCATATAGAACGAGCAGGTCTCTTCTGCAATATGGGGCGCTGAGTAGTGACTTCGGGTAATTCGCCTCGCTTGATCATACAACTCTTCCCAGGCTGCCCAGACTCGTACCACAAACATGTGCCAGCCGTCTCTCCCTGCGTCTCCCCTGGGGCCATACATCATTCTTTACCGGTCCCGCACGCCCCCAAATACCTCTTCCTTTGACAATCCCAAGAGATTCATATAACCAGGCTTTTCTCTAGAAGCTTCAATCTGCCGGGTGTCATTGTGGGGGTGGCCAAAAGTGTTAGGGCTTCCTACGTACTCATAAGGGTAGCAAGTGCCTCCCCATTTGGGGCATTTGGCGATGAAATATTAGCCGTTGCCCAGGCTCGATCACCGCAAAAATAAGGAAAAACATCTTCGGCGAGATCCACTTAGCACTTTTAGTAATGGCTCCCCAGAATTATGAGGTATTGGCCCTTGATTCCCATAACCATTAGGGGCACTAGGTGCCATTGTCCGCACTGGTTGAAGGAGACCACTGGTCTGTAGTTGGAAAAATTTCAGAAGACGTCATATACCATGTTTGTAAGCTAATGTCATTGATTATTTCCACCAGAGGATATTAGTCCAATAGAGCAGCCCGTTTCTTTTTCCCTAAGGGACGGGATCCTGCTAAACCTAATTCTTGGGGTCCAAGAAGGTTTGATTCAAGCTACTTCAGCAGCGTGTGCAGTAGCTGTCATTCATCGAGGGCTACTGATTTGACAGAATAGTTGCGAAGCCTTGCTGTCAAACCCGGTAATCCAATCAAAGGTCTGAAAAGGATCGGAAGCTGTGCAAGGGCCAGACAAATGAATTAGTGTTTGTTCGGTTGGCCCAGTGACCCACATATTCTGTTGACATCTAATCTTCAATATACCTTCGCCTGGTAGACCCTTCAGCATCAAAACAAAAACTACCAATAAACCAACTTGCTCCCCATCTCCCATTATCATCACATACGGACGAGCGACAACAGGGTATTTAAAACAAGAAAGTAAAGATACAGCGCAAACTTTGGAATAGTAACAACAATAAGGCAACAACAATAAATTTTTATAACTATAACTGTATATTAACTGAAGGCTATATTGTTACTGATTGGCAGCAGGGTCAGGGGCAGTCCTTTGTGCTGTTTCTTCAGATGTTTCTCCGACAGCCTCCGAAGTACTTTGTGGGGAATGGTTACGCCCTACGGCTGGTCTCGTCCAGCGAGCCAGAATCCACTTGGAGCCTGTCGGAGCAGAAACACACAAATACCGTCTGCCCCAAACGATAACTTTGGCTGGACCCTGCCAGATACCAGTCTCTGAGTCTTTATGCCGGACCCAGAGATCAATTTCCTTTTGCTTTATCTCTTTCTTCCCAAAATGCAGTACCGCTGATGGCATTGCAGAGTCTCCAAACACACATAAGTGGTTCATTACAAATAATGCTTTCGAGAGTCTCTCTTGTGGGTCTGATATTTCTGTATACTTATCCACATATCTCTTTAATGTGCCATTAACTCTCTCTACTATCGCCTGCCCTGTGGGGAAATAGGGAATCCCAGTCATATATTTGACACCCCAAGATTTTAAAAACTCATCCACTCTCTTGCTTATGTAGGCTGGGCAGTTGTCAGTTTTTATTTGCTTGGGGACTCCCATCACTGCAAAGCAGCTGGTAAGGTGTCTGATCACCTGGGAGGCCTTTTCCCCCGGTTTGAGCTGTGGCCCACACATACTTGCTGTGTGTATCGATGGTGACGTGGATGTATTTTAAGCGCCCAAAGCTGTTAATGTGGGTGACGTCCATTTGCCGCAGCTCATTAGCCTCCAGGCCCCTGGGATTTACTCCCAAGCCCAGGCCCTGCCCTCCATTTTGATAGCTGCAGATGGGGCACACCCTTACAATAGCAGCTGCTTCTGAAATTGAGATGTCGAATTCCCGTCTCAGCCCTTTTGCATTTTGATGAAATACTGAATGAGCCTCATCAGCCAACCTCTGCTTTGATAAAGGGGAATCTTGGTTAATTGCCACCAACTTATCGGCTCGTGCATTTCCCTCTCCTAAACTGATATCCCATTTGTGACTCCTTATATGAATAACTGAATAAGGCTGTTCCCTTAATTTTAAAGCCCTCTGTAGCTGAATAAACAATTCAAACAATCTCAGATTAGAAACCTCCTTAATAGCAGCATCCTCAATTCTCTTAGCCACCCCAGCTACATATAGAGAATCTGTGACCACATTTACTGGATCTTTAAAATTTAACATTGCCCAAGTAACCGCTAACAATTCCAAAGTTTGTAAGGTGTCTTTTTCCTCCGCGGGCAGAATTTTATGTTTCCAAATCTGCTGCTCCTGCCAGGTAACAGCAGTTGTCCTTGACCTCTTTCCCGCGTCAGTATACACTGTGAGGGCATGTGGAATTGGTTCCTCTCTCCTTTTAGGTTGTTGTATCCAATTAAGTTCTCCAATCCAGCACAGCGGGGGTGTTTTAATATTCTCCGTTGTGATGATGCTGCTGGATTCCAGCAGGGCTTCCTGTGAGTCCTGACTATTCTGCAGCTACCATTGTAAACAGTCTTTCTTTATGGGGAGTCAAATGATAGATGGTTCCCGCCCAGTTATTTGTATAATGCGTTCTCGACCCCTCTTTATCAGCTGTGCCAACGCCTCAATTTTAGTAACCAAAGTCTTAGACTGTTGTAACGGCGGGGAAATCCACTCTAATACCCAAGTTTCTCCCGTGCTCTTTAATACTGCGTTAAGGCACCCAACAAATGAAATGTGTATGCCAGACTGTAAGGTCGATGGGGAGACAGGGATCCCTGCGGCGAACCTGTCCCTGGGTAATGCAGTCTGTGATCTGTTGCAATACCTTGTGCTGACGAGGGGTTAATGTAACAGGTTTACACGGATCGTTGCCTCTCAAAAGCGGACGCAGTTCCTCCAACAATTCATTTGGGATACCGACTATCGGTTTCAGCCACTGTAAATCCCCTAGCAGCTTTTGGGCATCATTGAGCATCTCAATAGGTGTTTTAAGGACCAATTTCTGCGGAGTTATAATTTGATGGGACAGAGTCCAACCTAGGTATTTCCATGGAGCACTTCGCTGAATTTTCTCGGGAGCAATAATCAAATTGTTCTGGGCCAGCGTATCCCGAATGAGCTCTACTTGCTGATCTGTAAATTCCTTGGGCTGAGCAAAAAGCACATCGTCCATATAATGATAGATTACGGTATGCGGCCACTGCTTCCTTAGAGGCTGCAGGGCATTGTCCACAAAGAGCTGGCATAAGGTGGGGCTATTCCGCATACCCTGTGGCAACACAGTCCATTCAAAGCGCTGATCTGGCCCTTCTCGATTTAGCGCCGGCAGTGTGAACGCGAAGCGTTTTGTATCCTCATTATGCAGTGCAATGGTGAAAAAACAATCCTTTAAGTCTATAATCAATAAGGGCCAATTACAAGGTAGCATCGAAGGACTGGGCAAGCCGGACTGCACTGCTCCCATGGGCTCCATCTGTTCATTGACAGCACGCAGATCTTGTAACAGACGGTACTTCCCGGACTTTTTGCGAATTACAAAAATCGGGGTGTTCCACGGGCTTGTGGATAAACGTAAGTGCCCTTGATGTAACTGCTGTTGGATGAGCTCGTGAGCAAGCTGCAAACTTTCCCACTTTAAAGGCCATTGCTTAACCGATACTGGCACATTTGTTTTCCAGGTGATGGGGATTGGGAAAGTACGAGCAATGACCATTAGACTAAATGGTGGTCGTTAGTAAGCACCACACCGAGCTGTGTAAGGATATCTCGCCCAACAAGGCACTGTACGGTTGGCGGCAGCTGCACGATAGAAAAAACAGCAGTAACAGTTTTCCCGTCCACAGTTACCTGCAAAGGAGGTGATCGATTAGCGAGAGTCATACCTCCAATGCCCGTGACTGTCGTCGTGCTTGCTTGAACTGGCCATCGAGAGGGCCAGCACTGCGGAGCCACTATACTGGAGTCGGCTCCGGTGTCAAGGAGCCCGGTGAGGATATGCTCCTTCCCCTGGTAAGATAGTTTTATTTTCCGCTTTGGTCACTCATTTAAGTTTATTGTCATCAGAACAAGACCACCAGTGGACCCAAAGCCACCCCCCTCTCTCGGGGTGTCTTTAACAGGAACAATGCCTTTTGTCATCTGTTCCAAGGGGACTACCTGGGCGATTCGCTGACCTTTCCAGATCTTAACGGGAGGAAAGGGTGTATAGACCATAACCATGATCTCTCCCGTGTAGTCAGCGTCGATCACCCCAGGCAGCACAAACAAACCCAGCATTGACGCTGACGATCTTCCTATAATTAGGGCTCCAGCTGGCAGGCCGTTGATGGTAATGGGTCCCCTGACGGCTGTTGGGATCTTGTGAGGCTGAGTGGTAAGCAGGGTGGACTCTATTGCTGCTGCCAGGTCCATTCCGATGCTTCCCCTGGTTTCTGGCTGGAGGGCGCTGGCGGGTGTCAGAGATCCGGACGGGTCGTTGCAGCTATTTGTGTCTTGGCGCGGCTGCTTTGGTGGCTCGGTGCGCTGGCTTTGGTGTTTCCCGGCTGCCGACGACAAACTCTGGTGTTGTGGGTGCTGGACTGGCAATGATGACACCACAATCCTTGGGCTCGGCATTGATGGCGGAGGTGAAAAGGTTCTCCGCAGCGGAAACATTTTTTATTGCCACTGGACGGGGGACCAGAACCGAAAGCGGCTGCAGCCTGCAAGGGCGCTAGCGCGGCTAGGACCTCATTCTGAGCTGCCTGAGCTTGTTCCTTAAGACCTAGCCCCAGATCTCTAATTGCTTCTACAAGCATTGCTTGCGGCCCTACCGGAATGTTGGCGATGACTTCGAGGGCTTCTTCTATAATCCAGTTGGCCCCCAAAGTGGCGAGCACACTCCTGGTGGCAGGATTACAGTTTTGGAGCGCGCACTGCTTAAGCATCGTGGTGCTCATATAATCAGGCGCCCCAGCCTTTTTCATAGCGCTGGCTACACGATCAATAAAGGTTCCAAACGCTTCGCTCCTTCCCTGCTTAATACCCATGTACGCAGGGACCGCTCCTGGTTCCTTGATCTTATCTATAGCCAATCTGGCCAGGCGCATGGATTCGCGGCACTTGTCTGGGCCCATTAGGGCCTGGCTCTCAGTATGTGAATGAGGTCTGCGACCTAACAATTCATCCACCGTAACGCCTCGGAGTGGATCTCCGGTGGCTCACTCCGCCGAAACACTCTGCTGGCAAAAGGCTTGCCAGTGCGCATCAAACAACAATTGCTGGTGCTGAGTGAAAATAAGCTTTGCAATGCCCCGGCAATCATTGGGCAATAATAGCTGTGTTCCCCAGATGTAATCTATCATCTGCCTGATGGGCTCGCTAGTTACCCCATATTGGCTTACAGTGGCTCTGAGTTGTGATAAAAGCTTCCAATCAAGGGCAGTTAGTGGCATCTATTTCCCGCGTGGCACTGTAATTGAAAGACTACAGGCAAAGCAAATCTTTTATCGCATCTACGCCCTCATTTCTCCACAATAGGCAGTCCTAGCCACCGCAGTCCATACATCCTTCTATTCCGGGAGATGGAACCACCCGGACATCCTGGATGAGAGGACTTCCGCTCCCCATCCGTGACTTCCTGTGAGCCACCTCCTGCCGTCCCCGGATGCAGGTGGTGACAGAGGCAGAGGCACTTCGGCCCCCGGTAGGAGGGAGGCAGCCCGCGTGGCGGGGCAGCTGCGAGAAGGCCCACACGCGTGACTGGCGCCGGGAGCCTGACAGAGGAGACGGTGGGGAAGGGACATTCATACCCACTCACAGCAGCTCTCGACTCCTCTCATGCACCATATTAGCCGCTGAATTGCCTTCCCTCCGCTGCTACTGCTGTACTCTTATCACACCGCCATAGTTTGCCCATTTTCTTGCCACCTTATCATCTTCTAAAGGCGTCCGAATTTGTTTCCAACTTTTCCCATTCACATAATTCGTGTACTAAATGAGGGTTTGGAAACAACCCATCACAGCATAATCTAAAGATCAGGTAAGCCCTTACGGAGATCAATATTTTAATTGCCGCTTCTCAGAAAGCACGTAAATAAGTCGTATGCTGCTTGTCTCTCCATTTCTTAATACCCTTTAGGCGCGCTTTTTGCACTTCCCAGGTTCGGCGTCACACCCCGGCTGACCCCAGATTAGGCTCTCCAGAGCCCGGCACACCCTTTTTTTTACTGGTATTCTTGGCCTTTCCGCTGCTAGAAAACCCGGTTCAAACTTACGACGCTCAGCTGTAAATTCATAATCATCGCTAAAGCCCAGAATGTGAATCCAGTGTCCTCTGACACGCGAGGTTCACCTTGTTTCCCGATGTATCACGTCGGGTCACCATTATGGGAAGCGCGGAGAACCAGCACACTGACCACCAGGAATGATCCGCTAGAACTCAACTTATTTTTCACTGAACACGCATTCTATAACCACTTTAATAAACATCATGAATATTCTAAGTAAACACTTCTTATTGGTCACTTTTAAAACACATCCTTAAAGGAAGGTATGTTGCAACCGCCAAGGTATTGCATCAGCTGGGGGGGGTCCGATTAAGAACCAGAAAGAGGGCAGGGACGCCTGATGCCTGTGTTAGATTATTCGCTCAGTGGTCCGGCAAACTGAAGCTAATCAGCTACATGCTCGGCCACGTGAGCTCTCGTCACTAGCCATGTTCCATAGATATCTCCTACACTCTTTTGTTTGATAGGTCTGTAAGCACCCAGGAAGTTGAAGACTGTCTGTGCCCAACCACTGTGACCTGTATCCTTACGGGCCGGACTCACATTTGCCTGGATGGAGGACCTTGGTACCTGGTTAGGCACAACCACTCGACAGCACTTGAGGGACCTCTCCCAGGTCTCCAACTTCTATTCCCGTATGTTCCCCACTGCTGGTGACTGCCAGTGCGTGTGAAGGACTCAGTGACACTCGCCTCCAATAAACAGTCTTATTAAACATAAATGATAACATTGAGAATCTGGTAAATTTTGGATTGCTGGTGACCAAAACTATGACTGCAAAAATGGATTTGAGAAGTGATATCCAAGAAGCTCTAATGTCCAATAAAATTTAGCTTGGTGAGCCATGCAGAGCTCATAGGACATGGTTCTTAACCAGCTCAGTGTCCATGTGAAAGAGAGAACAGGTTAAGCCAATTGACCAATCCCAGAAATTATATGCTCCTCTAACTCCCCGTTCTTAACTCATATTATGGTATTTCTTTTCCTTTGGGTGGAGCTTCAGTGTCTCCAGTCATACAAATGTTTGGTACTGATTTTTTGTAAAATCCTCTCATTCACTCTAAAAGAACACAGGCAATAAAGTCTAGAGCACTGGAGCAGCAAGGCGGCTCATACATTGTAGGTGGGTAAATTCTGCGGGATGGAGGGGGTGTGTTAGCATCACAATGAGCTGATAATGAACAAGTTCATCTGGAAAAGCAATTTCACCTCAGTATTGTGCTCACACAAACTTCCCTCTCCCCTTGGCTGGAGCTGCTCTGCTTGCTCAGCTCAAGCACCATCGAGTTCCCCGCCTGCAGGGATCACCGCCAGAAGCCTGCCCATGGTGTCTCCACTGCAGCTCCACCCTCTGTTTCTCCCCCTCAGCCTGGTGCCTAGCAAGGTACAGACTGTGTGTGTGGGAGTCACTGGGGAATACAGGTTTGGGCAAGCTGGCACACTCAATCCTGGGAAGTAGCAGCTGCATCTCACCTTATAATTTCCATGGTGTCTATAGCATCTGCTGGACATGTGCACTATCCAGTTTATCTGATTTACCCCCCAGTTATCTTCCCACATTTGGCAAATTCTTTTGATACTCCAGCAAGCTACAAATAGCATTACTGTCTTGCTTTCTTTCTTACAACAGGTCTTGTCAAAAAGGACCAGACAGGTGAGCATAGGGGAGGTGAGGAGGTGACATACTCAAACCTGAGTGCAACTCTGGAACGCCAAGACCCTGATGAGCTGTTTGGAGAAGGAGCACACCAGGAAAGAGGGTTTGATGACTTTTTCACTGTCATGACCTGCCCAAGGCTCTGCCTGTGCCTTGCAGGAGCCCTCTCAGCTGTGGGCAGCAGGCACAGCCACCTTGCAGTGGCCACTGCACCCCAGCTGCCACTCCCGATTGGTCTCTTGGGCCTCTCAGGAAAAGTGGTCTGAGCTCATCTTGCTCCATGCAGCAGCAGCTCCTTCTCCTTTCAATGTGATGAGCCAGAGGCCCTCACTTCCCTGATACTGCACCTTGCCTCGTCCTCCAGGGCTCATCCCGTCGCCTGAGTTGATGTAGAAAGCTAGAGGACAGAAACATTCCCTCTATCCTGTGGTAGAGCAGATACAACACGGTGATCTTCCACATCCGTCCAATGGAATTATCAAAAACTTTCTGTTGCTGTTGCCATAGCGTCAACACGCAAACGAATACAACAGACACAAAGGCACCAATAAACACAAACTAATAGCACGTCTCTATCACCAACGGTAACCCACTTTTATCACATTTGAACCAGTAAAGCTAATAATTTGTGTCAATCCTAATGCATTGTAAGAGACAGCTGTTTAGTTACTAATCATCTTATAGTACTTCGGTGGGTTCCAACAAGCTGCAAACTATTAAGTGATTGTTGTCATAAATCCAGCCACCCTCAAATTATCGATTCTACATTCCACCTTTCTCCCAAGCAGCCAGGACTCGGTGTTTTCTCGCACTCCACCAATCCATTCTACGAAAGTGGCTTGTGCTGCCTGGTTTTCAGATACTGAAAAATCCTTGGGCTGAAAAGAAGTGCTGTCCTTCTGATTTTCACTGTGCCTCCAGCTCCTGACCCTCTTATGACACCTGATCGAAATACTCCTCCTTTGTGTCCTTTAATCTCTAGCTGAACCAAGAACAGTTGTCGTTGGACGCTCCATATGCGGATCTACTGAAGAACTTTCAGGACTTTTGTCTTGTTCCTCTAGCATGCAGTGTGCATTTCTGAACAGGCCCTCAAGCTTCAGCAGGTTCTGCTATACTCTAACTCCATATGCTTGGTTTCATTTCAAAGTTCGCGTCAGGAGAAAACGACTTATGCTGAGCCTTTGTCAAACAGCACTCCCTCCTTAACGCTCAGAAATCTCCTATCCTGCCCCGCTTAGAAACAGACACTCGGTACCATGAAGTGCAGAGTTTACCTTATTGAAGCTTTGCTGTGGTAGACCTGCTCTCTTTCCTCTCTGAGGTTATCCCAGGTTAAAGGACTTCCTCTCTGCTCTTGCTACTGGCCATGTACATTGGCCATGAGGGGCTGCTTATGTGTTGAGCATTTATTGGGTATTTTCGGGCTATCCTCCGCAGTGCATTTTAATATTTACTCAGCATGAATGCGAAAAGGCCCCTTCGACACAATTCAGTATTGATATTACCGTGATCACTAAATGGACAATTGTAAGGCAATAATAATTAACGAAAGTAATAATACTGATGATTTTATAAAGCTTTTCAGGAACAATTCAAGTGCTAAGGCCATGCTAGGTCTTAACTTCCATGTGTTTCTAATTTGTGTAAGAGACCTGTTCAGGAGGGATTACATTATTCAAGACTCTTCTACTGTTGAAACCATACAGCCATAATAGGCCAGCGCTTTACCATTGCTGTATCAGCTTTTAATCACACAACTTGAAGTGATCTATATTTGCAATAATGAGATCATGATTAGAGCATTATTTCAACCACTAACGCTGTTCAGTCGATTCAATATTATTTCGTTTCCTTGGACGTAACTGATGGCAACGAAAGTGTACTAAAAAGTACACCATCATGGCAAGGGATTTGCCCAGATGTTGCACTTCTCGCCAGTGAGCCGTGACAGGTTCGTGCACCACGTGTCACTGGAAGCTGAACGTTAGGATATACAGTCGACTGCATTGCCTTTGCGTTCACGTGATCGGCTCTCCTGAGGCTTGCTTAGCATCCGTGTCATGCTTGGGTCTTTCCACTGAACTCAAATGTATCATTGCACAAAATCATGCAGTATATATAATTTGTCCTAGTACTATTATTTCAAATACTAATGTTACATGACAACATCCTGAAAGCTGTCCTAGCCATCTCTGAACTGAGCATGTTTCAAGTACAATGTTTTCATTTCTCTGCAGAGTAACGGCTGCACTTTGAAAATCCTTTAGTAACATCAATATAGAAATGGTCACTGACAGATGAACAGCACATTGTGATCAAATATCGATCTATATTATCCCATACAGCTAATCTATCCCAAACCTACTGATGGTAAATTGCTAGAGCTCCTATGTGTGCCTGTATCTTCATAATTAACAACTCTGTTTGCTTTACGAAAAATAAGCTAAATAATATAAATAAATATTAAATAAAATAATACAATCATAAAATAAATTAAAAAGGTAAAACAAGAGAGAAAAGACAGACTTGCTTAATTGCTCATCAATGTTTATATGTGTAGCGAGATCTTCAGTTGCTTATTGACAGTGAGTCAATGACATTAAAATCGGCTCGTACTGATTACTATTTAAGTAACACTCTCAACTGTTGAATCCTGTTTTCTTAACATTTAGTACATTAACCAGCGGTACCCACGCAAGAGATGCAAAGGTGACATGGTCTACGCATCATTGAATTGCAGGAGGACCTAGTTTACCAGGTATGGCCTCTTACCAGACTTGTGTCTTGTGCAGTTGTGTTTGTGATAAATGTTGCTTAGCAAGCTAGATAAGGAATGCTCATTCTACTTTCCTAGCATCTCAGATGTGACTTATAGTTAACTAAGTGCATTAGTACACATCTTTATGTAAATCTAAGCTTATCTTTATAGTGCTTCATTACCTATTAACCAGCTGCATATTTGCTAGCTTTGTTAAACTAAATACGCTAAGTTTAGGGTCTGTAGATTCTTCATATCTTAAACTTCAAGTTCAAATCCACAAAGCCTACCTAACTCATCGTTTGTACAGCTTAGCATTATTATTAAGATTCTGTAACTTTGGCTCTGCACAAGTTGCATATTTTCTAACGTTAAGTTTGCTACCCCTTAGCATGCTTAGTTAATCTCCATTAATATTAAGGTTCTGTTGAGGTTCAGCTCTTTAACAATATTAATCTCATATAGCTGTTCTAATTGCTGTTAAGTCTTCGAAGTTAAATTTAGTTCTATAGATTTAAGCTCTCTGCAACCATTTATTTTAATGCTGTCAGTCTTAAGATTAGTTGCTTCTTGAATGACCATTAGTTAAATGAAATTAATGTATAATTCTTTCAATAGGCTCATTTAAACTGAAAATTAATTCTTTTTGTCTATAAGAGAACAAGAATGAAAACCCACTGAAACAATTATATATGGAAATTGCGTGCGCAGTGACGTTCTAAATGAATGAGCTT
>VKON01002746.1:0-16390 GCA_009741485.1 Malurus cyaneus samueli | reverse complement strand
CGCCTCTGTCCCATCCCCATCCTCTGTCTGGGTCCCATCTCTGTCCTGTCCCCATCCTGTCCCCATCTCTTGTCCCCATCCCCATGCCGGTCGCTGTCTCATTCTTTCATCCTTCTCCACCTCTTCCTCCTCTTCCTCCTTGTCCCCATCCTCATCTCCATCTCTTATAGCTGCTCTGTTCCCATCCCCACGTCCTTCACTTCTTGTCCTTTTCCCTGTCCTCACGTCCATTCTCATGCCCATGCCCTACTCCCATTCCCATTCCATTTAATACCATCCCATCCTGTCCCCGTCCCCGTCCATTCCATCCCCATTCCCATCCCTTTCCATTCCATTCCCTTATTTCTCCCGTCCCTGCCCCATTCCCATTCCTATTCCTGTCCCTTTCCCCGTTCCCATTCCCATCCCTTCCGTCCCGTCCTCGTCCCAATCCCATCCCATCCCATCCCATCCCATCCCATCCCCATCCCATCCCATCCCACCTGGCGATTCCCACGTTCAGGGACCCTGCAGCCCCACGCACATTGGGGTGTCGAGCGCGGGTGCCACCTGTCCCCATGGCAGGAGGGCACCGGCAGTGGCACGTCCGGGAGCCACCGCGTCCCTGTCCCCATCCCTGTCCCCGTCCCTGCAGCGGCGGAGGCGGCTGCCGAGCACCATCTTGGTGCAGTCGGTGCCAACGAGCATCCGCAGGTGACTCCGGCCTTTGGGCTCGGCGACGGCGTTTTGCCCCGTTGGCCCCCAAACGGCGGCTCGGGGACGGGGGGACCCGCAGGTCCCCGTTCCGAAGGTGCCGGGTCTGGCAGCAGAACCCTCCGGAGCTCTCGGAGGGGGCTGCGGGAGCGGGGCCGGGGGGCCCCGGGGGGGCAACATCGCAATGCGGCAGCTCCCAACGTCACGAGCCGGGGTGCGGCGGCTCCGCAGAGGGTTGGCTCAGCCCCGGGGCCGGCTGCCGCAGTGGCCTCGGGCGGAGGCGGGGGCGGCGACACGGGGCACCCCAAAGCCTCCGCCACCCCGGGGCGCGGCTGGCGCGGTGCCGGGGCACGCGGCGCGACGAGGGCGCGGATTAAAGGCGAAGCCGTCGCTTTCAAAGTCACGCCAAGGATGGCGAAGGGCTCGGCCTCGCCCGCGTCCCCCGCGCTCCGGTGTCCCCAAGGTGAGGGGCGCGGTCCCAGTGAGGACGGCCTGTGGTCACGGGGGGCTTCTCTTCCTTTCGGGCTTTCGGGGCTCCCGCAGGATTTTTGGGCGCGTTCCTGGGTGGTTTTGCCGTCGGGGCCCCAGAGGTGGGTGTGGGTTGGGGACTCGTCTGTCCCCGCTGGTGTTGACCCCTCCGTGCGCGACGCTCCCCAAACACGGCCATGGCCGAGGCCAGCGAGCGCCGTCCGCTCTTCTCTCGTCCCCAAATTCGAGGCGGCGACGGGGTCGAGGGCCGGGGGCTCCATCCCCGAGGGGGTTCAGCCCCCCAGCGCTGGATCCGGGGCACCCCGAGCTCATCCGGGCCCGCTGGGCTCGGTGGGGCCTCGGCTCGGCCGACACAAAGGAGACTTTGTGCCTTCCTCCTCCTCCTCCTCCTCCTCCGGCTCCGCCGCGGCGCAGGGACGGTTGTCACCGCATACCGGGGGCTTTGCCTCCATTCCTTGGGTCGCGGTTTTTTGGGGGGTCTGCAGCTTTTTGGGGGTCTCGATTCACTTTGAGAGGATTCTGGCATTCATCTGGTGGGGTTCAGGTTCTGGAGGCTCTTCAGCAATGAAGAGCGTTGAAATAACGGGCTTGAAGCCTCTCGGGGACTTGGAACTTATTGGGGCTTTTGCAACATTTTGGGGGTTGCAGCCATCCAGGGGGTCTGTATCCTTTTGGGTAATGCAGTTTTGGAGGGTCTGAAGCCACCAAGAATCTTCTGGGGTGCTCACCGATTCAGGGTGTGACGCTTTTGAGGGGTTGCAGTAATTTTTTGGGGGTTGCAGCAGTTTTTTTTGCGGGGGGTTTGCAGTAGTTTTTTTGGGGGGCTTGCCGTGTTTTTTTGGGAACGATTCAAGTCATTGGGATGCTTTACAAGCATCCAGGGAAGGTTGCAGCTTTTGAGGGGTTCTGTGACCATCCATGGTTTTTTTTTTTAATTTTCTGGGGCTCACAATCATCCAGAGGGATTGCGAATTTTGGGATTGCGAATTTTGGGAATGCAAATTTTGGGATTGCAAATTTTGGGAGGTTTTCAGTCACGCATGTTGGAAAATTTGAGGGGAATTGCAGCCTGGTGTCGTTTGGATAAGAAGGATTCGGCAATTCCGGGGGTGTGGAACCATCCAGAGGCTTCTCGAGGTTTTGGGATCCGGGGCCGTTTTGGGGGGTTTGCAGCCATCTCGGGGGGCGGCAGAACTGACTTTGGGATTTCTGGATAACCCTACAAAGGCATCCCCACCCCAAAACCCCCCAGCCGAGTCGGGAACCGAACCTTCCCCACCCTTCCCGGAGAGGCGGCCCCGGGCCGAGCATCTCCCCTCTCCCCGCATTGCCCGAGCATTTATCGCCGATCCATAACGATCCATCCCCATCTTCTCCCGTCGCCGTTCCGAGGCCGGGCCGGGGGCTCTGTCCGCTGCTGGCGGAGGATTTGGGTGAAAATTGAGAAGGGAATGGAGGCAGACCGAGTCGCTATCTCTTCGTGTATGGCACTGGTAGAATTCACTGTGCAACCCCGCGGTCAGTGAATTACCATAGGGCCATAAACAGAGCAGAGAAAGACCCGCGAGCCCCGCGGGGCCGTCGCCGACGCCGCCCCGGCCCGTTTTGGCACTAGCACATTTTTGCTTTGATTTGTAGCTTTTGAGCAATTATGTGTAGTGCCAATATGGGAGAAGGCGGAGAGAGCAGCGCCGGGGCGGCGGCCGAGGCGGCGGGGCCTGGGAGGGTCCGGGCTGGGGGGGAGCCCACTTGGGTGTGGTATCGACGACGAGCGGTGCACAGGGCGAGCGCGCGGTGACATCGAGGCGTAGGCCACTCAGCGTGGTGCCGTAGCCCAGGCCGTGTCCTCGCGGTGGTCCACCAGAGCAGGATGGACCCCACTCGTTGTCCCTCTTGGGGGGAGCTGAGCATCCGCACGGGTCAGGCCGCTGAGCATCGGGATATTCTCGGCCGGGGATGATGATGCATGAAATACTTTTTTTTTTTAATCATATATTTTTTTTGTTTGTTTGTTTTTTCCTCTAATTTCTTGGCAGCTTTCCAGGCCGGCACGCGCTCGCTGTCCCGGGCCGGGTTTGGCTGCCGGGACGGGGACGGTGCCCGGCCCCGGGCTGCCTTTGGCAATGGTAGAACTCACACTGGTGCGGTAGCAGGATCCGGTGGTTCTAGACTTGCCAACTACGGCCCCGGGGCACCGCACGGACAACGGCCCCCGCCGCTTCCGGTGCTCCCGGGCCATCCCTGGCAACCCGCCGGGGCTCTGCTGCCCGGCTGGGGGGTTCTCTGTGGGGTCGGGGGGTCACGGGCTCCGGGGAGGGATTCTGTGGGTTCCGGGAGGGTCCTGTGGGTGGAGGAGGCCCTGGTGGGGTCAGGAAGTGTTCGTGGGGTCCGAAAGTCCTTGGGTCCAGGGAAGGGTCCTGTGGGATCCGGGGAGGGTTCTGTGGGGTTGGGAAGGGTCTTGTGGGCTCTGGGAAGGGTCCATGCGTCCGGAGGGTACTTGGGGTCCAGCGACGTTTCTGGGGTCCGGGGGGGTTTGTGGGTCCGGGAGGGTCCGTGGGTGTGGGATGGTCCTGCGGGTCCAGCGAGGGTCCCGCAGTCTCCGGGGCGGGTCCCGCTCCATCCAGTGTGGATTTTGGGGAATGCGGGGGTGTCCTGCCCACACGAAACGGGGGGATGGTGATGCCCGAGGGGGTCTTCGGCCTTCCCGTGTCTCGGGCACCAGGCGGCAAGGCCCGCGGGGTGGCGTTCACTGGAGCATCACGGCCACGTGTCCCGAGTGACTCGGGCCAGTCGAGGGCTGATCCGGGCCCCGGGCCCTGCGGGGGTGGGATTGGTCCGCCCGCTCTCCGGATCCACCCCCCTCCCGGATTCCGGCCCCGGCTTCCCGGGGAGGGGGGGAAACTGAGTGCACGGCTGCGCCGCTGCGTCGCCCCCCGGATGTGCCCGGTGCAGGGGGGAGGGTGGTGGCAGCTTTCCGCCGGGCCGGCCCGGGCTGGGCTGGGCTGGGCTGGGCGTGGGGGTGCGCTCGCCCATTCCCCCGGGCCGGGCTCTGGGTTATGTAGGGAGCGCTGGCGTTCGGGCTTTCGGCATAAACCCGCGGAGATTGGATCACGCTGGATTAGGCTGCAGGCTGCGCTCATCCTCCTGCCGGGGGGCGGGGAGGGACGGACGGACGGACAGACAGACAGACAGACAGACAGGGGTTCCCCATCGCCCTCCTGGGGCTGGGGCGGTGTCCGTCTGTCCGTCCGGTTGTTTGTCCGTCTGTCCGTGCAGGGGGTGAATTTCCATCTGTCCACTCGTGCAGCCGCGTCCATCGGCTGTGCAGACACCCTTCCCCCATCCTGTCTGTCCGTCTGTCTGTCTGTCCAGGGTTGGAGTCATCCATCCGCCATCCTGCCTTTCCATCCGTCCATCATCCATCTGTCCATCTGTCTGTCTGTCCCCTCCATACCTGTCCATCCCTCCATCCATGCCTGTCCATCCATCCGTCTGTCTGTCGGTCCATCCATCCCTCCATCTGTCCATCCGTCTGTCTGTCCATCCTTCTGTCCCTCCATCATCCTGTCCATCCGTCCATCCCTGTCCATCCCCTATCCGTCCGTCCGTCTGCCCATCTGTCCATTTGTCTATCTATCTCTGTCAATCCACCCATCCCTGTCCATCCATCCATCCATCTTCCGTCTGTCTGTCCATCCTCTCGCCATTCCATTCCATCTGTCCATGCTGTCCATTTGCCCATGCCATCATCCATCCACATCCCTGTCATCCATCCATCCCCTGTCCATCCGTGTGTCCGTCTGTCTGTCTGTCCACCCCTCCATCCATCCCTGTCCATCTCCCTCTCTGTCATCCCCCTCCCCCTCCCCGGATGGTTCCTGCCCTGCCCGCGGGGGGAGGGGACACGGGGTGTCAGGGGCGGGGCCTCCCAGCCACCCCGCCTGAAGCCCGTCCTCCCAGGCCTCCGCCGTGGCTCTGATGCCCCCCAGGACCGACATTCCCTGGAATCAGCTCCAAGATTTGGGGCAACAGCCAAGAACCCCTCTGTCCTGAGCTTCCCGGCCAACAGAGCCGGGCTCGTCCTGCTTTTTGGTCAAACCAGTAATTTTAGGATCAATCCCCCACAATTTGGGATCAAATCCTGCTTTTTGGGGGGATCCACAACCTGGGGTCAAATCCTTCATTTTTGGGGTCAAATCCTCCAATTTGGGGTCAAATCCCGTATTTTTGGGTCAAAATCCTCCAATTTGGGTCCAAGATCCTCCAAATTGGGGTCAAATCCTGCGCATTTTTGGGGTCAAATCCCGCATTTTTGGGTTCAAATCCTGCAATTTGGGGTCACATCTTGCAACTGAGGGCCCTCCTTGGGCAGAGCTTGGATGGGGTGGGGATTAGGCAAAAAAAATCCCACAGAGACCCCTCCCCAGTGCCAGGAGACCCCCCTGTAGTGCCCGGACTGGGAGAGGGGTGGGTCCAGCCCCCCCAGTCTTTCCCAGTCTCTCCCAGTACAAACTGGAGGTCACTGGTGCAGGAATTGGGCAGTTCCAGTCCCTCCAGTACAGAACTGGTGAGAAGGGGTTTTGATTTCTGTTCGCCAGTACAACAACCTGGAGGTCACTGGTGCAGGAATGGGGCAGTCCCAGTCTCTCCCAGTACAAACTGGTGCAGGAAGGGGTTGATTTCAGTCTCTCCGCCCATTCTCACAGGTCTCTCCAGTAGCAACTGGAGGTCGCTGGTGCAGGAAGGGGGCTATTCCGTCTCTCCCTCACAAACTGGTGCAGGATAGGTGGCAGTCCCCAGTCCCCATCCTCCAGTGGGAGCAGAGGCCGCCCCAGCAGGAGGCCCCGAGCCGCTTATTAAAGGCCGATTAAGGCAGATTAAACCTTCCCGGCAGCGTCTGCCCGGCCGAGCCCCCCCGGCCTGCTGCCTGGCATCCGGCGGCCCTTTGGGGACGTTCTGGGATCCCCGGGGGTCCCCAAAACCCCGGATTGTCCCGGCAGCTGAGGCGGCACCTCTGGCAAGAATTGCCGGGAGCACCGAGAGCGTCCAGGAAATTGGGCCCTCTTTCTCCTTCACTCCTTCTCCTTCAGCACCTCTCCATCGCCTTCCTGTTCTCCTCTCACTCCATGAAAGCACCCCCGTTCCTTCTTCTCTCCGTTCTCTTCAGCCCCCCCCTCAGCCCAGAGCCCCCATGAAAATGGCCGCCATTCTTCCTCCTCTCCCTTCCCTTCATCCTCTCATCCCTTCCCTTCACCCACCCATCCTTTTCCTGTTCTTCTCCCACTCGAGGAAAGCGGCTCCATTCCTTCTCTCCTCCTTTCTCTTCATCCTCCCGGCCCTTCCCATTCTCCTCCTGCCCCAGAGCTGCCCAGAATGTGGCCATTCTTCTTCTCTCCTTTGCTCCCTGCTCATCCTTCCCATTCTCACTTACTTGCCCGCAGGTAAAGCGGTTGGACCCGGTTTTTTCTCCTCTCCTTTCTCTTCACCCTCCTACGCGGAATGCTCTTTCTGCCGAAGCACAAGCTCATCTTTTACTCACTCTCTCTCCTTTGCTCTTCACCTCTCAATCCTCTCAGTGGCAGATGATCTTTCTCTCACTCCCAGGTGGAACACGGCACTAGGTACGAGCTTCCTATCTCTCCTCCTTTCCCTTCACCCTCCCAGCCCGAAGCTGCCCAGGAAAGCGGCCCCGTTCTTCCTCCTCTTCCTTCCCTTCACCTCTCAGCCCTTCCTGCGTTCCCTTCTGCCCAGGAAATCAGCCCCGTTCCTCCTCTCCCTTCCCTTCATCCTCTCATCCCTTCCCATTCTCCTTCCACCCCAGGAAAGCAGCTCCACTCCTCTTTCTATCCCTTCTCTTCATCCTCCCGCCCCAGAGCTGCCCCAGGAAAGCGAACCCACATTCCCTCTCTCCCTTTCCTTCACTCTCTCATCCCTTCCCGTTCTTCTCCCACCCCAGAAAAGTGGCCCCATTCCTTCTCCTTTCCCTTCCCATTTTCATCCCTTCCCATTCTTCTCCACCAAGGAAGCAGTCCACCGTTGCGCTTTTATACCTTCCCAGCCAGAGCTCCCTGCAGGAAAGTGCCCCCTTCTTCCTCCTCTCCCCTTCCTGTTCAATCCTCTTCATCCCTCCCTTACCCACGCCATCCTTTCCTGATCACTTACCCTCCACCCCAGGAAAGCGGCCCCATTCCTCCTGCTCTCCTTTTACCCTCCCAGTCCAGAGCTCCCCAGGAAAGCGGCCCCACCCTCTTCCCTTCTTCCCTTCCCTTCTCTCCCTTCCCTTCCATTCCCTTCCTTCCTTCCCTTCCTCCCTCCTTCCTTCTTCCTTCCCTTCTTCTTCCCCTTCCTTCCCTCCCTCCTTCCCTTTCC
This sequence comes from Malurus cyaneus samueli, assembly GCA_009741485.1. NCBI lineage: Eukaryota > Metazoa > Chordata > Aves > Passeriformes > Maluridae > Malurus > Malurus cyaneus. Next base: position 8,839 of record VKON01002746.1, on the reverse strand, counting down.
CTTCCCTTCCTTCCCTTACCCTTCCCATTCCTTCCCTACCAAACCTTCCCTTCCCAAACCTTACCTTCCCAACCTTCATTCCCTTCCCAAAACCTTTCCCTTCCTTACCCTTCCCTTCCTTTCCCTTTTCCCTTCCCTTCCTTCCCTTCCTATTCCCTTCCCTTCCCTTCCCTTCTTCCTTCCCTTCCCTTCCCTTCTTCCCTTCCCTTCCTTGCCCTTCCCTTCCCTTCCCTCCCTTCCTTCCCTTCCCTTCCCAAACCTTCCTTCCAAACCTCCCTTTCCTTTCCCAAACCCTTCCCTTCCCTCCAACCTTCCCTTCCTTCCCTTACCCAAACCTTCCCTTCCTTCCCTTCCCTTCCTTCCTTCCCTTCCTTCCCTTCCCTTCCCTTCCCTTCCCTTCCCTCCCTTCCTTCCCTCCCTTCCTTCCTTCCCTTCTTCCTTCCCTTCCTTCCTTACCCTTCCCTCTTCACCTTCCCAAACCTTCCCTTCCCTCCCAAACCTTCCCTTGCCCTTCCCAACCTTCCTTCCCTTCCACCTTCCCTTCCCAAACCTTCCCTTTCCCTTCCTTCCCTTCCCTTCCTTCTTCCTTCCTCCTTCCCTTCCCTTCCCTCCCTTACTTCCCTCCCTCCCTTCCCTTTCCCTTCCTTCCAGTCCCGTTCCCTTCCCTTCCCAAACCTTCCAAACCTTCCTTCCTTTCCCTTCCCTTCCCGCAAACCTTCCCTTCCAACCCTTCCCTTCCCAAAACCTTCCCTCCCAACCTTCCCCTCCCGTCCCTTCCCTTCCCTTTCTTCCTTCCTTCCTTCCCTTCCCTTCCTTCCTTCCTCCTTCCCTTCCTTCCTTCCCTTGCCTTCCCTTCCCTTTCCCTTCCCTTCCCTTTCCCAAACCTTCCCTTCCCAACTTCCCCTCCAAACCTTCCCTTCCCAAACTTTCCCAAACCTTTCCGAAACCTTTCCTCCTCCAAACCTTCCCAAACTCCTTCCTTCCCAAACCTTCCCTTCCCAAACCTCCTTCCCAAACTTCCCTTCCCAACCTCCTTCAGAGGAGGGATGGAAATGGAAACACGGACGCCAACACAGACAGAGACAAAAATGTGGTCAGGGTAGAGACGAGGCTGAGAGGGTTGGGAAGGGCCAGGATGAGACAGACACAGACAGGGACCGGACAGGGACAGGGATGGTGACAGAGCTGCCGTGCACAGCCGGGAGCCCCATTTTGGGGTTAAACCGGGCAGATTTGTGCCGCAGTGCCGGAGTCACTGGCCATGACCCCCCACCCCCACAGCTCCCGGGGGACCCCTCACCCCACAGCAGCCCCACCCGGGCAGGCCCCACCCTGCCCCCGGCTGAGGTTTCCGTGTCCCCAAGAAGGCTGCGGGACACCCCTGACCCCGGGTCCCTCCGCGCTCCGCAGCAGGGTGGGGCAGGTGGGGGGCAGGGGGGCGCACCCGGGCCGGGGTTCGGACACCCCAAGCAGCCCCCCCCGTTACGGGGTACCCCTAGCCGGGTTTCGTTGCCGCCGCGTTGGTGCAACGGAACTGCCATCGGGCTGCCGAGCGGCGACCAGATCTCGCACACGGGGCGGGGAGGGCACCCCTGAACCCCCAAAAACCCCCCCACGGCCGGGGGCGGCTGCGGCTGCGGGCGGCGGGGCCGCGCCGCGATTTCGTTGTCATTTCCATCGCCCCGCCGGGACGCGACCGCTGCGACAGCGCCCGACGGTGGGGGTTTGGGGATCCCGGGACGGTGGAGGGCGCTGGAAAGGGGCTGAGCGGGGGCTCACCCGAAGGGATTTGGGACCTCCCGTCGAGGAAAGCGGGGAGAGGGGGAATGGCGCCCGGGGCGCGGTCCCGCCGAGAGTGGCGCGGGGAAAGAGCGCTGAAAGGGGGTCCTGACGCCCCGGAGCGGTCCCTGATCCGGGGGGTCCCTGAACCGCTCCGCAGAACCCGAAACCCCCCCGGGCGGGGGCGGCCGCACTTCCTCTGCTCCGGGCGCTGCCTCGGCTCCGGGCGGCCAAACCGGGACCCGACGGGGGGGGGTCCCCGTGGGGCTGGGGGGCACGGACGACACGGGACACCCCTCCCCGCCACCCGCATCCCCGGGAGTCCCGCCGCCGCCCCCGCCCCGGCGCCGCCAATGCGGGACGGCGGCGGCGGCGGCCTTAGCCCGGCCGGGGCCCCTGCGGCTCCCATGGCCCAGGTCCCCCGAAGGTGGAGCCGGCCGGGCGGGGGGGGGGGACGGGCCACCTTGGCCACCCCCTCCCACGCACCCACCCCGGGGCGCCCCGCGGGCACGGCGCTCTCCGCGCCGCCGTTCCGTGGGCCCCGGGGCCCCGAAGGGGCCGATGGAAGGGGGACCCCCCGGGCCGAGACAGGAGCGGGGGCTCCGCACGGCGGGGAGACCCCCGCCGCATCCCGGCTCGGTCCGTGGGCGGAGGCGGTGCCGCCATCGGCGCGCCTCGGGCGGGCAGCTCCGTCCGCGGCGGCGGCGCGGCAGGCCCGGCAAGCTGAGCTCCAGGCGGCTCTTCCCCTTGGGGGCATTTTTATGCCGCCGCCGTCCGCCCGGCCGCCGTCGGGCCGCTCACGGCTGTCGGACACCGACCCCGCGCACCTGAGCCGCCGCCGCCGATCCCGGTTTCCGCTGCCGAACTCCCCCACATCCCCCGGGCGGGGGAAAGGAACGATCCCGAGCCCCCGCACCCCCGCGCACCGCAACTCAGAGGCGCAGCTGCCGCGGCCGCCCGAGGGACGGGGATGGGCGGGGATGGGGGCGCGACCCCGCCATGGGGATGGAGGGGGCTCGGTGGCGGTGATGGATACCGGAGGGGAACGCTTCCCCTGTCCGGGACGAGGGTCCCTCCTGTCCCGCCGTGATCCCCTCCCATTCTGCATAATGATATCCCAGCCCCCAAATCCATTCTTGTCCCGGATAACCCCCCCAATCTCACACGAACCGCGATGCAACCCACGGTGCAAACCGACAAAAAATATAACTATTTTAAATATTAAATATAAAACATATTAAAAATATAATAAATAGATAAAAATAGATAAAAACATATTAAAATATATAAATATAATAAACATATAAAATATATAAATATAAAAATATGTAAATATATAAAATAAATATAAAATATATAACATGTAAGCGACCGGGGTCCGCGCCCCCCCCGAGCGCTCCGCTCAGCGCTCAAACCAGCCCGACCAGGTGGGGCGGGCGGCCCGCTGGGACCGGGACGGATCGGGTTGCCGCGGCGCGGGGATGAGGGTGGGAGAAGCCGCCGGGCCTTCCCGGGATTTTTTTGGGGGTTTAAACCCACTGCTCTGGTGTGGGGGGCTGGGATGGGGTGAAGGGATGGATTTGGGGTTGGGGAGCGTTTGGGATGCCGCTCTGTGGGATCTCAGGGTGGAGTCCTGGGTGGTCACACCGGAATTGTCCCCAAACCCAGGGAGTCCAGGGTGCTCCTGGAGCATGGGGGCACCTCTGATGGTCCCCAAGAACTGGCGTGGTCCCCACGAGCCCGGGGTGGTCCCCAAGATCCTGGGATGGTCACTGAGCTGGGAAGCACCTGGGATGGTCCCATTGGATTCTTCCCGGGATGCCAGGACGGTCCTCAAGTAGGGACACACCCGGGATGGTCCCCAAGACCTGGGATTGTCCCCATAGCCCGGGATTGTCCCCATAGCCCGGGATTGTCCCCATAGCCCGGGATTGTCCCCATAGCCCGGGATTGTCCCCATACCGGATTGTCCAGCCTGGATTGTCCCATAGCCCGGATTGTCCCTACCTGACCGATGCCCATACTCAGGATGGTCCCTGAATTCCCAGAATGGTGTCCAAGAGCCTGGGATGGTCTCTGAGACCCCAGAATGGTTCTCGAACCCAAAACTGTCCCCAAAATGAAAAGCACCCAAGATGATCCTCCCAAGACCTTGGTGTTCTCCAAGCAAGAAAACCTGGATGGTCCCTGAGACCCCAAAATGATCCCCAAGAGCCCAGGATGGTCCCTGAGAGCCCAAAATGATCCCCAAGAGCCCGGGATGGTCCCAAGACCCCAAAATGATCCCCAAGAGCCCAAATGGTCCTGAGAGCCCAAAATGATCCCCAAGCACGGGATGGTCCCTGAACCCAGAATTGTCCCCAGGGCCCAGGAGTCCCAGGAGCCCAGGATGGTCCCCAAGAGCCCGGGATGGTCCCCAAGAGCCAGGATGGCCCTGAGACCCCAGAATGGTCTCCAAGACCCTGGATGGTCCCTGAGACCCCAGAATCGTCCCCAGGAGCCCAGGATGGTCCCCAAGAGCCCGGGATGGTCCCCAAGAGCCCGGGATGGTCCCCAAGAGCCCGGGACAATCCCCAAGGAGGCCCCTGGGGCAGTGCCCGTGCCAAGGGACGATCCCAAAGCTGGCACATCCTGGTGCCAGCCCCAGCACCAGCAGAACCCAGGCTCGTCCCTCTCCCGGCACCGTCAGCGTTCCATCCCGTGTAAACCGAGCGGAGCCAACGGCCCCGTTTAAAAATTTATGGCACCTTCTTGGGTTCCTCCACGGAATGTTTAATGTGGATGGAACTGGAAGAGCCGCTGGAAATGCGGGGTTGGAACGGCGCTGGGGGGGATGGATGGGATGGATGAGGATGGGATGGGATGGGATGAGATGGGATGGATGGGATGGGGGGATGGGATGGTGGGATGGGATGGGATGGGATGGTTCAGGATTGACACGGAGCTGGGAGGGAGCGGGGAACCCTCCCCAAAAAAATCCTCCCTGTTCCCCAAAAATGTGATGGTGGTCACCCCACTGGTGACCAGAATGGTACCCAGGAGCCCGGGATGGTCCCTGAGACCCCAAAATAGTCCCCAAGAGTCCAGGATGATCCCCAAGAGCTCAGGATGGTCCCTGAGGCCCTAGAATGGTTCCCAAGACTCCAAAACCATCCCCAAAATGAAAAGCACCCCAAGGATGATCCCTCCCCAAGATCCTTGGGTGTTCTCCAAGCAAGAAAGAACCTGGAATGGTCCCTGAAACACCAGAACGGTTCCCAAGAGCCTGGGATGGTCCCTGAGACCCCAAAATGATCCCCAAGAGCCTGGGATGGTCCCTGGATTCCCAGGATGGTCTCCAAGAGCCCGGGATGGTCCCCAAGAGCCCGGGATGGTCCCTCATTCCCAGGATTGTTTCCTGGATTCCCAGAATGGTCCCCAAGAGCCCGGGATGGTCCCTGGATTCCCAGAATGATCCCCAAAAGCCCGGGATGGTCCCTCATTCCCAGGATTCACACAGGGTGAGCAGGGATGAGCACCCCGTTCCTGTGGGGTTTTGTTCTGGGGTGAAGCTGTTGGGTTTGGAATCACCACCCTCACTCAGGGAGAGAAAACTGGGGGTGAAGAGAGGAATTGGGGGAAAAAGAACGAAAAACGGGGAAGGAGCAAAGCGGGGAGGGAAAACCCGCGGATGCAAAAGAATCGGAATCACCGGAAATGGGAAAACAGGGATGTTTGTTCCCAAAGGTGCCCTGAGCTGGGAGTGATCTCTGCAGGAGCATTCCTGGTTTTCTGGGATGTCCCAGGGGAGCTGGGATCTGTATGGGATCAATCTGGTATCCATCCGGGATCTGTGTGGGATATGTTTGGGATATGTTTGGGATCTGTATGGGATCCATCTGGGATTTGTTTGGGATCTGTATGGGGTCTGTATGGGATCCATATGGGATCTGGGTGTGATATGTTTGGGGTCTGTGTGGGATCTGTCTGGGATTTGTTTGGGATCTGTCTGGGATTTCTTTGGGATCTATGTGTGATATTTTTGGGATCCATCTGGGATATGTTTGGAATCTGTATGGGATTCATCTGGGATCCATCTGGGATCTGTATGGGATCTGTTTGGGATCTGTTTGGGATCCGTCTGGGAAGGTCCATTCCCACTCCAGCCAGGACCGCGCCTTTTCCCCAGGCCTCGCCCCTCTCCGGCGCATCCTGAGCCGGCTTTGGGGGGTCCGGATGAAGGAAAATATTCCAGACCCTTCCCCAAAGTCTCCCCCGCCCTTCCCGAGGGGCGCAGGAGGCTCGGGGGGGTCCCCTCCCGCCGCGTCCCGAGGGACCCTCATGCATTAGTAATGGCCACCGATCCGCCCGCCTTTGCTGACGGCATTTCTTCCAGCCGGGAGGAACAATCGCGCCGTAACCGGAGCCGGAGCGGGGCAGGCGGAGGGGCTCAGGTGTCCCCCGGGGACAGCGGGGTCACCGCCAGCGGCCCCGGCTCGTCTCGGCCACCGCGCGGGGCTCGATCCGGAGCGGCCCCGGGGTGCTCTGGATGTTCCCGGGGACTCGGGGTGGAGGTGCCGGCAGCGGGCACGGGGACAAAGCCGGGACGGGTGGGAATGTCCTGGTGCCACCGGGAGTAGAGCCCGGAGCGCCGGGATGTCCCCGTCTGTCACAGGGGCGGTGGGGGTGGCACCGACCGGAGCCCGGCGGGGGTGGCACCGACCAGAGCCTGAGGGTGATGGTGCCAAGGAACCCTTGGGGGTGGCACCCGATCCGATCCCAAACCCATCCCGGGATATTTTCCACCCGGGAATGCCGAGCTGGAGGTGTTTGTGCCCACGCCCTGCTGATGGGATGATGATCCTGGAGATTTTTTCCAAATTTTAGGATTCCTTCTCCATCTCCTTGCTGGCGATGCCCTCCTTTGACCGCGGCCACGGCACCAGAGCGGAATTTTAGGATTTTGGGGGATGGAAATGAGGGACAGCCAGGTATCCACTGGATCACGCGTGGATCCCACGGGTCCCTGGCACCTCCCAGCTGAGGCTGCCCGGGTTCCCGCTAATTAAGGATGGTAATTAGGCCGAGTGGCTGTTCCTGGGTGATCACCCCAATTTGGGTAAAAATTGGGATAACGCGGGCGGGGAATGGTGACGGGGAGCGGGAGCAATTGGGGCACCCCAGGGTGGCTTTGGGCTGTGACAGCCCCAGGGAAGGTGACAGCGGCTGGCACGGGGCTCGTCCCCAGTGTCACCAGCGCCCAGCCGGGCACCCTGAGCACCCTGGGGTGCCGCTGGCTGCGACAATGGCCCAGGGCCACCTCCTGGGGCCACCAGCGCCCAGCCGGGCACCCTGAGCACCCTGGGGTGACGCTGGCTGCGACAATGGCCCAGGGCCACCTCCTGGGGCCACCAGGGCCACCCACCAGCGCCAGGGAATGGGACGGGATGGAGGGGACAGTCCGGCACCCCCTGTCTGTGTCCCCCACTTTGCGGGGACTCTCGGGGACAGCGCGGGGTGGCACTGTCCCCTCTGCCCAGCAGGTGGCCCCCGTGCCACACCAGTGGCCTCCCAGTCTGCCCAGTTCGGGGCGGAGCTGGGCCCGGCGCTGGCCCCTGGCAGTGCCCCCACGGCTGCGCTGTCCCCTGTGTCCCCTGTGTCCCCTGTGTCCCCTGGGTGCCGAGTGCCACCCGATGGCCTCCCTCAGGGCCCCGGGACACCCAGAGGTGTCACCCTGCTCTGAGGGTACCCAAAGGTGTCACCCTGCCCGGTCAGTGCCAATGACATTGGGTGGCATTCCCATGGGACTCGGGCTTTTACCACCGTAGGGCTCTGGGTGCTGCCCCCAAGGGGCTCTGGGTGCCATCCCAAAGTTTGGGTGCCACTCCCATTGGGTGCCAGCCCCAAGGTGTTCTGGGTGCCACCCCTGTGGAGTTCTGAGCACCATCCCTCTGGAAATCTGAGTGTCACCCACAAAAAGTTTTGGGTGACATCCTCAGTGGACTCTGGGTGCTCTCCCTGGGGTATTTTGGGTACCATCCCTGTGGAGATCTGGGTGCCATCCTCGAGGGATTTTGGCTGTCATTTCCATGGATCTCTGGGTGCTCTCCCTGGGGTATTTTTGGTGCCATCCCAAAGGGGTTTTGGGCGCCATCCCTGTGGAATTCTGGTCACCATCCCTGTGGAGATCTGGGTGCCATCCTCGAGGGATTTTGGCTGCCATTCCCCAAGGGACTCTGGGTGCTCTCCCTGTGGTGTTTTGGGTGCCATCTCTGAGGCTCTTTGGGTGCCATTTCCATTGGGCTCTGGCCGCTGTTCCCATCTGGTTCAGGTCAGTGTGGTCCCTTTGGGATCTGGGTGAAGCTCTGGGTGACCCCATGAAGCTCTGGGTGCCACCCCCAAAGGTCTCTGGGTGCCATCCCCAAGGATCTCTGGGTGTCACCCCCAAGGGTCTCTGGGTGCCACCCAGGGGTCTCTGGTGCCATCCCCAAGGATCTCTGGGTGTCACTCCCATGAAGCCTCTGAGTGCCATCCCCAGGGGTGTCTGGTTGTCACCCCCAAGGGTCTTTGGTGCCACCCCATGAAACTCTGGGTGCTCCCATCCCATCCCATCCCATCCCATCCCATCCCATCCATCCATCATCCCATCCCATCCCATCCATCCCATCCCATCCCATCCATCCCATCGCGGGTCTCGGGTGCCGTCACTCAGGCTCTGAGTCCACCCCCGTGAAGCCTGAGTGCCACCCTCAAGCCTGGTGCATGCCCAGGGTCTCTGGGTGGCCCATGAAGCTCTGGGTGCCATCCCCAGGAGTGTCTGGGTGCCACCCTCATGAAACTCTGAGTGCCATCCCTAAGGGTCCCTGGGTGCCATCCCCAGGGGTGTCTGGGTGTCACCCCAATGAAGATCTGGGTGCCACCCCCAAGGTCTCTGGGTGTCCACCTCAGCCTGTGCCACCCAGGTCTCGGGTGCCACCCCAAGGATCTCTGGGTGTCACCCCCAGGGATCTCTGGGTGCCACCCCCAAGGATCTCTGGGTGTCGTCACCATCAGGCTCTGGGTGCCACCCCCAAGGGTCTCC
>VKON01002735.1:22816-41635 GCA_009741485.1 Malurus cyaneus samueli | reverse complement strand
GTCTCCAAACGGAGACAGAGTGTTAACAGCCTACATGCAGGAGGAATGCCGCATCCTTGGCTACTGTTGAGAAAAGCAGATTGGAATGTAGAATTGATAACACAGGTGGCTGGAAATTATAAACATTACTAATACTGTAGCTTTTACAAACTCACCAATTATGTTCTGATTACTAATTAAACAGCTGTCTCTTAACCAATGTATGTTTGACACAAATGTATACTCTGGTTGCTAAAGTGAATAAAAGAGGCTCGTCCCACAATAAAGTCCTTCTTTCTCTTTGTTTTTTTCACCCAATTTTGTGTGTTTTGTATCTATTCTTTTTTGTCACTGTTTGGACAGCAGCAACAAATTCCCAGTGCTTCAGGAGCACATGTGAGTGGGAGCCTAGAGTAGGTCACATGCAGCCAGACTCATCTGTCTAGGCAGCTTTTGTTTGGCACCAATCCTTGCAAATCTTGAATTTTGGAGACACCATCCACATTTTGCCCTCGGGCTGAGGGCCCAGAATGACAGTTCTCTTGTGTACGAAGGAAAGCAGGCAGCCCCAGTGTTTTAGGTGCAGATTAGAAATGGCCCATAGGGGATCAAAGACAGATGGAGCAGTCTGTCCTGGATGCTTTCATGTACCAGCAATCCTTGAATGCACCTCTCACTTGCCTTTCCTTTGGCAACCCAACAGTTTCCTTGCCCTGCCCTGCTAGCCCTCCCTGGCCTTGCATTCCCTTGCTTGCCCATGGTCCATTCCTGACCTGCCTGCTGCTTTCCTCCAGGGCTTTGCCTTTCCTTGCCCTTCCTGTTCCTGCCCATCACTGGGCTTACCTTCCTTTGCCCAGCCTTGCCTGTAACTTCTGGGCCTTTTCTTGCCCACCACTCCATATGCCTCGCCCTCACTGCTCTGGCCTTGTGTCACGATCTGCTTAACCCAAGCGAGAGTCGTGAGCGGTTCATTATCAGAATCTCAGAGTGCAAAAGAAACGAGGGGGCAAGTATATATATTTTCAATAATCAAGAACAATTTATTGGATTTTTCGCGATAGAAGAGGATGAGAGAGAGAAAGTGAGAGAGAGAGAAAAAGAGAGAGAGTGGGTTTTATAGCTACCAAACAGCTTCGACGAGTCTGGGCGATCTGAATTTCATGGATGACGCCGACGGTCCATTGGGGGGGATCCCGTCAGGGTCTTTTCAGAGACACTCTTTATAGTCTTTTTGAAAGCGGGTGGCAGCAGGCCAGGGGGTTGTGAAGTATGGAAAAACCAACCAAGTGGTGGGGAAAGAATGTCCATTGTTCCATGAGGTGTGCACTATGGGGTCACGCCGCTGTCTTTCCGTCTTCACATCAGGAGCAGCACAGCCATCCATGGTTTACACGCTGTACCTTCCAGCCTAGGAGCTGGAAACTTGGCAGTCATCCCACCTTGATCTGGCTCGGACTCCTTTGAGCAAAATCCCCCTTCTCCCCCTTGGGTTTTTTGGGTGTTGTTCGTCTCTCGATGATCGTGAGACAGTCAAAGGTCTTCTGTACGGTCTCTTACACCTTGCCAAGCTCTTGCCTAGTTTGTCTCAGCCTACCCTTGCTTTGCTTGCCTTGCCAACATCTGCCATGCCTTGCCCTGCCTATGATTTTCCTTGCCTCGTTTGCTTTGCCTTACCACTCTTTAGCTTGCCCGCTACTGAAAGGCAAGGCAAGGCCAAGTGACTCTGAGTGCCTTTGCTTGGGTTGGTGTCAGCAGATGTTGAGGTACCATGAGGAGATTCTGTCCAGCAAGACATTTCTGTCCTGGCCCCTTCTGTGTAGGAGAAATTGTTTGACATACTCAGTACTGTAGGTGGCATGCAGCTTTTGTTGGGTAAGTTCCTCGACAAGAACGGTGATGCTTTTTCATGGGAAGGAAAGTGCTGGAGGGGCAGAGAAGAGGCTGCTTTGTGGAGGTCAAGGGTAGCAGCAACTTTCTGTCCTGCCATGTTCAATCTGTAGAGCTGTGGAGTCAGAATCCATCTTAGGAAAGTGGAAATCCTGAAAGATTCAATTTGGCATGTGGTTTCTGCTTCTCAGAGGTGGCCTTCTGAAAAAATTCTGGCAGCACACATCTTTTGGACAAGGTAAGCTGCTCTGCTCAGTCTTGGTGTGTGCATCTGGTCTAGTGCCCCGGGCAGGTAATGCCCAGGAACAGTGTTGTGCCACCTTTGCATGGATCAGTCACCAGATGTTTTGTATTTTGGAGGAGGGGATGGCATTTCTTTGGACATGGGTTCGTAGTTCCTCTCTTTGGCAAAGAAAGCAACTTTGATGTGCACATTGGGTGCTCTTAGTGAATTTAAAGGCTTTTGTCAATAAGCAGTTCTCTGGGTTAGACCTGTTAAAGTGTCAGTGGGAACGGAAACACCAGGCTGTTGAGCTTGTTGTCCTGGTCCCTTTAGTGTGTGAGCAGTCCCTGGTGCCAGATCTGACTGGACGCTGACTGTGTGAGACTGAAGGATTGGGATGGTGCCTAGAGCTGAGAAGGAAAGTGCCAACAGCAGAGTGTGTGCTGGCAGTTCCATGGGTGCAGCTGAAGTTGTAGGCAGAAAGAGCTTTCTCAGCGGCCGCTTCTGTGAGCTGTTTCTGCTGGATGTTTTCAAATTTGTGTCCAGACTCTGCGAGAGGGAAAGGAATTGGGAGGCCATAGGAGTTCGTGTCGCCGTTTGAGTGTGATGCAAATAAGAGTTTACACTTGGAAGGGGAATATCAGGCAATCTTTTTGTCCTGCACAGTTGATTTGAGGGCAGGGATGTTTGTAGCTCGGCTGCGCCCTTGGGATGGGTTCGAGCCGGGCTCGGGGCCCATCGTTCTTTTGCAGGTCGACATCTCCATCGTGTGGTGATTTTGATGAGCGCTGCCGGTGCCCCGGTAAAACCCAAGCGCTTTTCTGGCCCGACCCCGTTCGTGTGCGAGCACTCGTGGAAGAGCTCTGCTGCGCATCCTGACTCTTGAACACTGGCAGAATGTGATCCTGCACCGAGCGGGGAAGGCTGTGCAGTTCATAGGCTGCAAAAGAACAGGAAATTCCAGCATAATCTCTTCCTTTTAGAACCATTTATGTGTGATTTACTACTCAGCATCACTCTCACCTACAGAACTGCATCCATCTCCGTGGACATGTGCACTTTCCCTCAAGCTCCCCATCTTGCCCTCTCACTCTCGCAGATCCCAAACCCCTTCAAAAGTCAAGCAGCTGCTTGCAAGGGAAAAGTCCAAGAACAAAAAGCCAGTGCTGGTCTTCATTATCCCTTCGCAGTCTCTAAACTAGACCAAAAATACTAATGATTCACACTTTCCTTCTCAACTATATATACACAGCATCCTCACATTCTCCTAAGGTGACACAGTCCATGCAGTTCGGACTGAGAGATGTGTCAGGAAGGAAAGCATTCGCTGACCTTCCCTTTTCCCTATGAAAGCTGATATTCACAGCGCTATCACTCTCACATCCCTTCAGTGTTGCATAGTCCAAGCACCTATAGCTCACAGAGAGGTAAATGTCAGCACAGAAGGCATTCCTAAAGTACCCACTTCTCCAAGTAACATTTAAATTGCACACAACGCTCGGGCTCAGTACCTTCCTTCTCAGACAGACATGGCACATTTTTCACTCTCGCAGCTCTGTTGCCAATGTCCAGCAGTTGCTCCCATGGAAAATGGCTCAGCCCACAAATCTCAACTCACAGCACCTTGTCCAGGGGTGCTGTCAGTACCAGGCATTCATCATTTTCTGGCTTTATCTCCCCATCCCTGAGCTTTATTCACAGCCTTTGTCAGCAGTTACAGCAGCACAGCATTTCTGTCAGGTGAAGGTGAAATTCACCTCCCTTTACACAGAGTTCTACTCAAGATCCAGACCCTGCATAATGAGAGGATTTAAAGACTCGATCTGCCAATTGGATTTAAAGCTGAAATAACAGCAGCAACAACAATAACAATAAAGTTAATAATAAAATTAAACAATATTGATATTATAGCTTATTATATTATTATATTATATTATTATATATTATTATTATATTATTATTATTATTATTATTATCATCATCCTTCTCTTCCATAGTGACAGGCATTCAGTGGAGTGTGGCTTCTTCAGGCACAGCAGACAAGAGCTGACCAGGAATTAGTCTGAGCATGGCTTCCTCTTTATTGATCCATGTCCTGAGCTGTCCCTAAAGTTCTCCTCAGCCCTGGCCTTGGACTGGAGCCTTGCCACACACTGTGGCCGTGGTTTGGGTCAGTGAGGGGGTGTGTTTGTGAGAGAGGAAAGCAGGAAGGTTTATGCACAATCTCAGCTGCTGCCCTGGAGTGCCAAGGGCACAAGAAGCCTGGCAGAGAAGCTCTGCCTCCTCCTCCTGCCCACAGAGCTGGCAAGGGGGGAGTTGTTCAGGGGATGGGCTGCACATAGCACCGTGCATGATGCCATGGAAAAGAGTTTTCTGCTGTGCTTGATGGGCACTTGTGCCTGGACTTTGGCTCCTTTGCTGCTGTCTTGGGTTGATTTTTGTGCCAATTTTGTTCTGATTCCTTTTCTGTTGCATATACGCCCAAAAGATGTTCTGTATTTTAAAATGTAACCCGGAAGAAGGAGCAGGAGCTGCTGCGAAAGACAGCGCGGGTGGTTTAGAAAGCCAGCGCTCCCACGATTCCGGGCTTTTTCCAGCTCAGCTCTGGCTCAGCTTTCTCTCCTGGGAGTCCTTCTGCTTCGGAGTGAGCGCAGTTACATTGTTACAGTTTCGGCTGTTGCTTCGGCAGCTCTCCTCAGACACCCCGTCTGCTCTCCTGCGATTCCTCTCCAGCCGGGAGAAAACCGCGCGTTCACCTGGTCGGGATTGGAAGCGAACCGGCTGGCAGCAGAAACACATCGAGCGCGTCCATGAAGAAGGACTGTGTACATTTTTTTTGTTTTTTTTTTTTTTTTTTTTTGCCTGTTGCGGTTTTGTTTCTTTTGTTCTTTTTTCCCCGGGGACGGAGGCGCCATTTTGTCGCGCCGCTGGCGGGGTTTTTGAATATCTAACCGTTACTCTGTATCTGTTACAGGGGGGGAGGCGCCATCTTGTCGGCGCCGCATGGCGGGGTTTTTGAATATCTAACCGTTACTCTGTATCTGTGTACGGGGGGGAGGCGCCATCTTGTCGGCGCCGCGTGGCGGGGTTTTTTTGAATATCTAACCGTTACTTTTATCTGTGTCCTGTGGCACGTGTTTGAAAAAATTACTTTTTTTTTTTTTTCTCTTCACTTTTTTGCCCAGTATCTATTTCTTGTTGGTGGGGGGAAAAAAATTATCAAATTTATTTTCATTTCAGAGGAACGTTTCCTGAACGTTTTTCTCTGAAAACATTGTCTCAAAACCGAGACAGCTGCCAAGAGATCCATTGCCACAGGAGCACAGGGAGCTTGGAGCTCTCCAAAGAGCCTCGTGCTTTGGCTCTGCTGTGATGTGCCTAGCATAGGAACACACAGAGGATTAGGGAGAGGATTCCTGGTGACAGCCTCATTTTGAAGAAGTCAAAATCAAAGTCTAGGAAATCATGAACTGGCCAAAAGTACGTGGGAAGTCTCAGAAAGACTGATCCTATAATGCAGAGGTCCAGTCCAGGGCTTGGCCCTATTAACCACAGCCACTGACCCCAGGACTCTTCTGCCAGAGACCAAATTATAATGTCTGCACAACTTTCCAATGTGGATAAAAGTGGCCATTCTGTTTTGGGGATAGTGCTGGTGTCTGGGTGAGCACAAAGGGTGGAAAGAGGAAGGAAAACGAGTCCCAGGTGATAGGTGGGTGTGGAGTGAGGGTGAAGGGGACACCGGAACAGCAGCAGGATTTACAGCAGCTCTCTTAGGACCACCCAGCAGTGTCTGTGCTGCTGGGGATGCCCCCAGAAAGCAGTGGAGGAATAAAGTTCCTACCTGGAACCATGGTTTGGCATAGTCTGTCGTGCTTTTCATATTTATAGGATAGGTGCTGGCTTCAGTTGCCAAAATGAGAACTAATCTGGCCCATCAGCTGCTGCCATCATTGCACTGTTCCTGCTGCAGCTGCTCAGCTGCCATGGTGTTTGCACAGCAGGGATGCAGTCTGTGAGCTGCTGGCTTCAGTCCCTGTTGGGGACCACGTTGGTGGCTGTTGCTGTTGGCCAGACAGCTGACACAAAATAACAGACACAAAGACACACATATACACACACAAAAAGTAACCCCTTTATTTTGGGACAGGCCTCTTTTATCCACTTTAGCAACAGGATACATTTGTGTCAAACATACATGGTCAGTGAGGCTGTCACTTTCTACTCAACAGCATAGATTGGGTTTGCAAAAGCTCAGTATTATGATGTTTATAATTGTAAGCCACCTGCATTTCAATTCTACATTCCATCCTTTTCTCAAGACAGCCAAGGACGTGGGTTTTTTCCCATGTAAGCTGTTAACACTCCCTACAGTGCCCCACACACATAACGCCGTCAGACCCCCCACACAGGTATCCCGTACACACACACGTACCCCCACACACACACATGTATCCCGTACACACACACGTACCCCACACACACACATGTATCCCGTACACACACACGTACCCACAAACACACATGTATCCTACACACACACGTACCCACACACACACATGTCGTACACCACACGTACCCACAAACACACATGTATCCTAACACACAGTACCCCAACACACATGTCCGTACACACACAGTACCCCACACACACATGTACTCCCAGTAACACACATGTCCTACACACACAGTACCCCACACACACATGTATCCTACCACACAGTACACACACACATGTATCCCGTACACACACACGTACCCCACACACACACATGTATCCATACACACACAGTACCCCACAAACACACATGTATCCATACACACACACGTACCCCACAAACACACATGTATCCAATACACACACACGTACCCCCCACACACATGTATCCAATACACACACACGTACCCCACAAACACACATGTATCCACATACACACACACGTACCCACACACACACACATGTATCCCGTACACACACATGTACCACACACACACATTCCCTCCACACAGTACCCCACACACACACACATGTATCCTACACACACACGTACCCCCACACACACATGTATTACACACACACGTACCAAACACACATGTGCCCATACACACACACAAGTCCCATACACACACACATGTATCCCATACACACACACGTACCCCACACACACACATGTATCCCATACACACACACACGTACCCCACACACACACATGTATCCCATACACACACATGTATCACACACACACATGTATCCCATACACACACACGTACCCCACACACACACATGTATCCTACACACACACGTACCCACACACACATGTATCCCATACACACACACATGTATCCCACACAACACACTACCCACAACACACATGTATCCTACACACACACGATCCCACACACACACACCACACACACCAAGACACACACACACAAACACACACACAGAACAACACACACCACAGACACACACACACACACACACAACACACACACACACACACAGAGCACCACACACAACCACACACACAGCACACACAGACACACACACGCACACCCACACACACACACACATAACAACACACACACAGAGCACACACAGCACACACACACACACACACACACAGACACACACACACAGAACACACACACACACAACACACACACACACACACACGCACACACACACACACACACAACGCACACACACACACAACACACACGCACACACACACACACACACACACACACAACCACCCCACACACACACATCCCACACACACCCACACACACACACACCAAACCAAACACACACACCACACAACACACACACACCAACACCACACCACACACAACACACACACAAACACAACACACACACAACACACACACACAGACCACAACAACACACACAACACACACACACACACACAGACACACACACACACCACAAAACACACACCACAAAACCAACACACACACACCAGCACACAACCACACCACACACACACACACACACACACACACACACACACCACACACACAGACACACACACCACATACACACACACACACACACACACACACACACAGAGCACACCACACCAACACACACACACACAGCACACACACATGCACAGCACCCCATGTGCAGCACACAGTCACACTGCATCCCCCACCAGCCCACGCGCAGAGCACCACACACAGCAGCAATGCCGCAATCCCTCCCCCACACACCCCCCGAAAGCACCCAGACCCACCCACACACCAACACCCCCAACCACAACCCAAGCCACAACCAAAACACCAAAAAAAACACCACAGAGGAAAACCAACCCACAGAAAAGAACAAAAAACACAGCGAAAAACAACAAACGACACAAACTCACAAAGCACAAAACAGCTGTCTCTTAACCAATGTATGTTTGACACAAATGTATACTCTGGTTGCTAAAGTGATAAAAAGCTTGTCCCACAATAAAATCCTTCTTTCTCTCTTTTTTTCACCCATTTTGTGTGTTTTGTATCTATTCTTTTTGTCCTGTTTGGCAGCATGACAAATCCCCAGTGCTTCAGGAGCACATGTCAGTGGGAGCCTAGAGTAGGTCACAGCAGCCAGACTCATCTGTCAGGCAGCTTTTGTTGGCACCAATCCTTGCAAATCTTGAATTTTGGAGACACCATCCACATTTTGCCCTCGGGCTGAGGGCCCAGAATGACAGTTCTCTTGTGTACGAAGGAAAGCAGGCAGCCCCAGTGTTTTAGGTGCAGATTAGAAATGGCCCATAGGGATCAAAGACAGATGGAGCAGTCTGTCCTGGATGCTATGTCCGCATGTGACAGCACAGCTGCCTTGACTTTCATGCACGCTCTCATTGCTTGATCCTCCTTGCCTTTGTGCAGACTGTCACGATCGCTTAACCCAAGGAGAGTCGTAGGGGTTCGTTATCAGAATCTCAGAGTGCAGAAGAAACGAGGGGGCAAGTATATATATTTTCAATAATCAAGAACAATTTATTGGATTTTTGCATAGAAGAGGATGGAGAATGAGAGAGAAAAGAGAGAAAGAGTGGTTTTATAGCTACCAAAGCTTCGACGAGTCGGGCGATCGAATTCATGGATGACCGACAGTCCATTGGGGGATCCCGTCAGGGTCTTTTCAGAGAACTCTTTATAGTCTTTTTGAAAGCGGTGGCAGCAGCCAGGGGGTTGGAAGTATGGAAAAACCAACCAAGGGTGGGAAAGAATGTCCATTGTTCCATGAGGTGTGCATATGGGGTGCCGCTTCTCTTTCCATCAGACAGCACAGCCATCCATGGTTTACACCTGTACCTTCCAGCCTAGGAGCTGGAAAATTGGCAGTCATCCCACCTTGATCTGGCTCGGACTCCTTTGAGAAAATCCCCCTTCTCCCCTTGGGGTTTTTTGGGGTTGTTCAGTTCGATGACGTGAGACAGTCAAAGGTCTTCTGTACGGTCTCTTACACCTTGCCAAGCTCTTGCCTAGTTTGTCTCAGCCTACCCTTGCTTTGCTTGCCTTGCCAACATCTGCCATGCCTTGCCCTGCCTATGATTTTCCTTGCCTCGTTTGCTTTGCCTTACCACTCTTTAGCTTGCCCAAGGCAAGGCAAGGCCAAGTGACTCTGAGTGCCTTTGCTTGGGTTGGTGTCAGCAGATGTTGAGGTACCATGAGGAGATTCTGTCCAGCAAGACATTTCTGTCCTGGCCCCTTCTGTGTAGGAGCAATTGTTCGACATACTCAGTACTGGAGGTGGCATGCAGCTTTTGTTGGGTAAGTTCCTCAACAAGAATGGTGATGCTTTTTCATGGGAAGGAAAGTGCTGGAGGGGCAGAGAAGAGGCTGCTTTGTGGAGGTCAAGGGTAGCAGCAACTTTCTGTCCTGCCATGTTCAATCTGTAGAGCTGTGGAGTCAGAATCCATCTTAGGAAAGTGGAAATCCTGAAAGATTCAATTTGGCATGTGGTTTCTGCTTCTCAGAGGTGGCCTTCTGAAAAAATTCTGGCAGCACACATCTTTTGGACAAGGTAAGCTGCTCTGCTCAGTCTTGGTGTGTGCATCTGGTCTAGTGCCCCGGGCAGGTAATGCCCAGGAACAGTGTTGTGCCACCTTTGCATGGATCAGTCACCAGATGTTTTGTATTTTGGAGGAGGGGATGGCATTTCTTTGGACATGAGGTTCGTAGTTCCTCTCTTTGGCAAAGAAAGCAACTTTGATGTGCACATTGGATGCTCTTAGTGAATTTAAAGGCTTTTGTCAATAAGCAGTTCTCTGGGTTAGACCTGTTAAAGTGTCAGTGGGAACGGAAACACCAGGCTGTTGAGCTTGTTGTCCTGGTCCCTTTAGTGTGTGAGCAGTCCCTGGTGCCAGATCTGACTGGACCTGACTTGTGAGACTGAAGGATTGGGATGGTGCCTAGAGCTGAGAAGGAAAGTGCCAACAGCAGAGTGTGTGCTGGCAGTTCCATGGGTGCAGCTGAAGTTGTAGGCAGAAAGAGCTTTCTCAGCGCCCTTCTGTGAGCTGTTTCTGCTGGATGTTTTCAAATTTGTGTCCAGACTCTTGAGAGGGAAAGGAATTGCGAGGCCATAGGAGTTCGTGTCGCCGTTTGAGTGTGTGCAAATAAGAGTTTACACTTGGAAGGGGAAATCAGGCAATCTTTTTGTCCTGCACAGTTGATTTGAGGGCAGGGATGTTTGTAGCTGGCTGCCCTTGAGGTTCTTTTGCAGTCGACATCTCCATCGTGTGGTGATTTTGATGAGCGCTGCCGGTGCCCCGGTAAAACCCAAGGTTTTCGGCCGACCCCGTTCGTGTGCGAGGCACTCGTGGAAGAGCTCTGCTGGCATCCTGACTCTTGAACACTGGCAGAATGTGATCCTGCACCGAGCGGGGAAGGCTGTGCAGTTCATAGGCTGCAAAAGAACAGGAATTCCAGCATAATCTCTTCCTTTTAGAACCATTTATGTGTGATTCTACTCAGCATACTCTCACCTACAGAACTGCATCCATCTCCTGGACATGTGCACTTTCCCTCAAGCTCCCCATCTTCCTCTCACTCTCGCGATCCCAAACCCCTTCAAAAGTCAAGCAGCTGCTTGCAAGGGAAAAGTCCAAGAACAAAAAGCCAGTGCTGGCTTCATTATCCCTTGCAGTCTCTAAACTAGACCAAAATACTAGTGATTACACTTTCCTTCTCAACTTATATACACAGCATCCTCACATTCTCCTAAGGGACACAGTCCATGCAGTTCGGACTGAAAGATGTGTCAGGAAGGAAAGCATTGCTGACTCTTCCCTTTTCCCTTGAAAGCTGATATTCACAGCGCTATCACTCTCACATCCCTTCAGTGTTGCATAGTCCAAGCACCTATAGCTCACAGAGAGGTAAATGTCAGCACAGAAGGCATTCCTAAAGTACCCACTTCTCCAAGTAACATTTAAATTGCACACAATTGCTCAGTACCTTCCTTCTCAGACAGACATGGCACATTTTTCACTCTCGCAGCTCTGTTGCCAATGTCCAGCAGTTGCTCCCATGGAAAATGGCTCTAGAAGAAAAAGCCAGTGCTGGCTGTACCTTTCCCTTGCCACTGTAAGCTACACAAACTCACCACTGCACTCTGTCCTTCCCTTCTCTGCTGCATCTACCATTGGGTTCTCTGGATCTTGGGGTCAAAAACTAAGTGCAGTTTCCATATAGGACTGGAAGAGGAATAGGTAGCAGCACAGGTAGCTGTGAACTTCCCACTTACAACTGCTAACGTGAATTTGGCAGGGGAGTGGGTGACAGCCACACTCCTCTTACAGTCTGGACGCTGTGCACACAAGCCCAGTGCTCTGCAGCATCATTCTTTGATTTTCATCTCAGGTTTTCCTTCTCCTGCAGGTGAAATGTTGTCTGCTTCACACACAGAACACTGCCCCTGCAGCGAAACACTCCAGGGCACTGCTTCTGCCAAAACACGCCCGAGCCATGCACTTTCCTTCTCAGCATTACAGAGCCTCACATTCTGTCTCTCTTGTCATCTGGATCTAAATGCAAAGCTTTTCAGCAGTGTCTCGCACAGAGAACTGTGCCACGACAACAAGCTTGCCCGGAGCTTGACCCTGACACTTGTGGAAACTTGTGTGTGCACTACATTGATCAAGGGCCAGTCCTCTTCCCTTTACAACCTGCACACTCCCATCAGATTGCCATGTTCTCTGAACATTCCTTCTCAGCTGCAAGTACCACAGTGCACATTACAGCCTTGCAAGGACCTCAGATCCTGGTAGATTTCTTGAATGGAAAAATGTGCCAGGACAAAAACAAGTTCTCATTGCCCCTTCTCATCACCCAGATTGTGGGGCTGTGTTGAGTCTGGCACAGACAGAGACTAATGCAGCAAGTGCTTCTCTCCTGGCACATTTTGCTGAGCGAGAGCTAGAGGGACACTTCAGACTCTGTGAAGCAGAAAGGGTGTGATTGTACATCAGGCTGAGGAAAAACCGTGCACAGCACTTTGTGGATAGTGCAGCATGCACGCTGAAAAGCAGCAAAGCTGAATGCCATCAGAGGGCTCCAGTTCTGTCTGGCACATATCAGGCGAAGAATGAAGCTGCAGAGCAATGTGTGTGTGTACCAAATTGCCAAAGTCCAGCCAAAACCTCGTTCACAATCAGAGTCAGCTGAGAATTCTCCTGCTGCTTCAACAAGTAACTCACAGCTGTTGGACTCCATCACAAAACCTGGAGGAAAGCACTTCCCTCTACCTTCAGTGTCCATGCAGCTAAAGCTCACACAGAAAGAGGCATCAAAGCAGAAGATGCTCCTAAATCACCCCTTCTTTCCACAACAGTGAAACAGCACACAAAGCACTGCAGGTGGGTACCTTCCTTCTCAGATACTTGCTGTCACATTTTTCATTCTTCAGCTCTGTTGACAATGTCCAGCAACTGCTGCCATAGAAAAAGGCTCTAGAAGAAAAAGTCAGTGTTGGACTTTACTTTCTTCTTGCCACGTCAAACTTACCACTGCACTCTGTCCTTCCCTTCTCTGCTGCATCTACCATTGGGTTCTTGGAGTCTAAAGCTAAATGGGATTGATTCCACTAGGACTCAAAAAAGAATATGTGACAGCACAAATAGCTGTCTTTGAACTTTGTGCTTACAGCTGCAAACTTGAATTCAGCAGGGAAGCAGTGAAGCCACGCTCCTCTGCAGCCTGGACGATGCTCATACAAGCCCAGTGCTCCGCATCTTCATTCTTTGCTTTTTGCAACATGTCACACTTTCCTTCTCCCAGACTGCGAAATGTCCCCTGCTTTTCACACAGAGCACTGTGCCAGCACAGGAGCAGCCCAGCACACTGCTATTGTTGGAACACGGCTGTCCATGCACTTTCCTTAGCACTATGTACCACTGCATCTGTGTCTGTTCCAGTCTGAATCTAAACCAAAAATTTTTCAGCTACGTCTCGCAATGATAAATGTACCAAGAACAAGGAGCTTAATCACCCTTGGGCAAGGAAACATATTCATTCCACAAGTGGGATGCCTTTTCCTATTGATCATATGAACTGCAGTTTTACTGCTCTGCAATTTTCTGCTCGCTTCAAGCACTTTCAAATTTGCAGAGACCAACGTGTCCGTGTACTTCCATGTACAAATATATTCTGTGTGAGAAATAGGTGGCCACTTTGCACTCTGGGAGAATGAAAGGTGTGATGCTTCATAAGGCTAGAACAAACCTGCAGAGCACCCTGTTGTGTGCACAGTGTGCAGACTGCAGGAGGAGCATTACTGCACTGGATTGCCTGGTGATTTCAAATTATCAGATGTAAGGAGGATCATCCATGACAGCTTCCTGTGCTGGTACATATTCCTGTCTGAGCCCCACACGGAAACAATTCTCTTTAGCTTAGATGCAGAGATACAAAAACTATGACTTGAGAACATGCTGAAAAGGTACGCATAGTGAAGAAGTGTGTTTAGTTGGCTGGCATGTCACAAGGGGAAGGTGCAGCCAGCACTGGCTCTTTCTTCTAGAGCCTATTTGATGGGAGCAGCTGCTGGATATTGGCAGAAGAGCTGTGAGAGTGAAAAATGTGAAGGAATGTCTGTCTGAGAAGAGGCGTAGCATATTTTGTGTAGTTTAAAGGCTCCTAAGAAAATGAGTGATTTAGGAGCTCTTTCTGTTTTGATGCTTACTTCTCTCTGGTGATAGAGCTGCTTGGACCAGCTGTGTAACCCTGAAGGTGTGTGAAGTGCGTATCTCCAGGTGTGTGGTGGAGTTCAATGTGGGGGATATACATGTTGAAGCAGCAGGAGAATTCTCATCTGACTCTGATTGTGAACGAGGTTTTGGCTGGACTTTGGCAATTTGGTACAGTGTGCACACACATGGTGCTCTGCAGCTTCGTTCTTCACCTGATATGTGCCAGACAGAACTGGAGCCCTCTGATGGCGTTCAGCTTTGCTGCTTTTCAGCGTGCATGCTGCACTTATCCACAAAGTGCTGTGCACGGTTTTTCCTCAGCCTGATGTACAATCACACCCTTTCTGCTTCACAGAGTCTGAAGTGTCCCTCTAGCTCTCACTCAGCAAAATGTGCCAGGAGAGAAGCACTTGCTGCATTAGTCTCTGTCTGTGCCAGACTCAACACAGCCCCACAATCTGGGTGATGAGAAGGGGCAATGATGAACATGTTTTTGTCCTGGCACATTTTTCCATTCGAGAGATCTACCAGGATCTGAGGTCCTTGCAATGTGCACTGTGGTACTTGCAGCTGAGAAGGAATGTGGCAATCTGATGAGTGTGCAGGTTGTAAAGGGAAGAGGACTGGCCCTTGATCAATGTAGTGCACACACAAGTTTCCACAAGTGTCAGGGTCAAGCTCCGGGCAAGCTTGTTGTCGTGGCACAGTTCTCTGTGCGAGACACTGCTGAAAAGCTTTGCATTTAGATCCAGATGACAAGAGAGACAGAATGTGAGGCTCTGTATGCTGAGAAGGAAAGTGCATGCTCGGGGTGTTTTGGCAGAAGCAGTGCCCTGGAGGGTTTCGCTGCAGGGGCAGTGTTCTGTGTGTGAAGCAGACAACATTTCACCTGCAGGAGAAGGAAAACCTGAGATGTTACTAAAGTCAAAGAACAAAGACACAGAGACCGGGCTTGTGTGTGCAGCATCCAGACTGCAAGAGGAAATGAAGTTTGAAAGAGAAAAACAGTGACAAACCGTAAAGCAATGTGAGGAATAGACTGAGAAGTGGCCAGCAAAGTGAGAAATACAGTGAAAAGCAAGACAAAAGAAGAAACGAGCAGAACAGAGAAAACTGAGGAGAAGGAAACAAAGAGGACATATAAGACACAAAGAAAGAAGAATAAAGGACACCAAAGAAAGACCAAAAATGGGATGTAGGGCGAGGTATCTTTTTTGGGGTTTATTCAGTTTTATTTATTTATGCTTTAGGAAAACACACAAAGAGCCATTTTCCATGGGAGCAACTGCTGGACATTGGCAACAGAGCTGCGAGAGTGAAAAATGTGCCATGTCTGTCTGAGAAGGAAGGTACTGAGCAATTGTGTGCAATTTAAATGTTACTTGGAGAAGTGGGTACTTTAGGAATGCCTTCTGTGCTGACATTTACCTCTCTGTGAGCTATAGGTGCTTGGACTATGCAACACTGAAGGGATGTGAGAGTGATTGTGCTGTGAATATCAGCTTTCACAGGGAAAAGGGAAAGTCAGCAAATGCTTTCCTTCCTGACACATCTTTCAGTCCGAACTGCATGGACTGTGTCGCCTTAGGAGAATGTGAGGATGCTGTGTATATAAAGTTGAGAAGGAAAGTGTAAATCACTAGTATTTTCGGTCTAGTTTAGAGACTGCAAAGGGATAATGAAGGCCAGCACTGGCTTTTTGTTCTTGGACTTTTTCCTTGCAAGCAGCTGCTTGACTTTTGAAGGGGTTTGGGATCAGCGAGAGTGAGAGGATAAGATGGGGAGCTTGAGGGAAAGTGCACATGTCCATGGAGATGGATGCAGTTCTGTAGGTGAGAGTATGCTGAGTAGAAATCACACATAAATGGTTCTAAAAGGAAGAGATTATGCTGGAATCCTGTTCTTTTGCAGCCATAACTGCACAGCCTTCCCGCTGGTGCAGGATCACATTCTGTCAGTGTTCAAGAGTCAGGATGCACAGCAGAGCTTTTCCACGAGTGCTCGCACACGAACGGGGTCTGGCCGGAAAAACTCTTGGGTTTTACCGGGGCACCGGCAGCGCTCATCAAAATCCACCACACGATGGAGATGTCGACTCGCAAAAGAACCTCAAGGGCAGAACCAAGCTACAAACATCCCTGCCCTCAAATCAACTGTGCAGGACAAAAAGATTGCCTGATCTTCCCCTTCCAAGTGTAAACTCTTATTTGCACCACACTCAAACGGCGACACGAACTCCTATGGCCTCGCAATTCCTTTCCCTCTCAAGAGTCTGGACACAAATTTGAAAACATCCAGCAGAAAATGCTCACAGAAGTAGGCACTGAGAAAGCTCTTTCTGCCTACAACTTCAGCTGCACCCATGGAGCTGCCAGCACACACTCTGCTGTTGGCATTTCCTTCTCAGCTCAGGCACCATCCCATCCTTCAGTCTCACAGAGTCAGGTCCAGTCAGATCGCACCAGGGACTGCTCACACACTAAAGGGACCAGGACAACAAGCTCGACATTTGTTAGGAAAATTAATCCACAACCAGAGGTTTTGTCAAAAAGAAGAGGAGTCGCAATTATATGAATAAAGGAGATTGGCATTTCCATGGGTCTCTCAAATTAAGAGGACAGCTTCCTTTATCCTCTGTGCATCCCCTACTTTAGGGAACTTGAATACAGCTCCCGAAATGCCTGATGAACCCCCTTCTATCATACATGCCCCCTTCAAACATCTCTGTTCTGCTCAGTAGTCTATTCAGCTGGTAAGCCAATCATAGACAGAAACCTTCTTATTCAGCCTATCTCACAAGTGAGTCTGTTAAGACATAAGTCCAGACACCTGGTTTCTCCCACTGACACTTAACAGGTTAACCCAGAACTGCTTATGACAAAGCCTTTAATTCACTAAGAGACCAATGTGCTCAAAGTTCTTTCTTTGCCAAAGAGAGGAACTAAAACTCATGTCCAAAGAAATGCCATCCCCTCCTCCAAAATACAAAACATCTGGTGACTGACCCATCAAGGTGCACAACACTGTTCCTGGACCCGGGCATAGACAGTGCACACACCAAGACTCACAGCTGCTTACCAAAAGATTGCTGCCAGAATTTCAGAAGGCCACCTCTGAGAAGCAGAAACCACATGCCAAATTGAATCTTTCAGGATTTCCACTTTCCTAAGATGGATTCTGACTCCACAGCTCTACAGATTGAACATGGCAGGACAGAAAGTTGCTGCTACCCTTGACCTCCACAAAGCAGCCTCTTCTCTGCCCCTCCAGCACTTTCCTTCCCATGAAAAAGCATCACCATTCTTGTGAGGAACTTACCCAACAAAAGCTGCATGCCACCTCCAGTACTGAGTATGTCGAACAATTGCTCCTACACAGAAGGGCCAGGACAGAAATGTCTTGCTGGACAGAACTCCCATGGACCTCAACATCTGCTGACACCAACCCAAGCAAAGGCACTCAGAGTCCTTGGCCTTGCCTTGCCTTGGGCAAGCTAAAGAGTGGTAAGGCAAAGCAAACGAGGCAAGGATTAGGCAGGGCAAGGCAGGCAGATGTTGGCAAGGCAAGCAAAGCAGGGTAGGCTGAGACAAACTAGGCAAGAGCTTGGCAAGGTGTAAGAGACCGTACAGAAACCTTTGACTGTCTCACGGTCATCGAGACTGAACACCCAAAAAAGGAACCCCAGGGGGAAGGAGGGGGCTTTTCTCAAAGGAGTCCGAGCCAGATCAAGGTGGGATGACTGCCATTTCCAGCTCCTAGGCCTGGAAGGTACAGTGTAAACCATGGATGGCTGGCTGTTTGCTGAGGAAAGAAGCGGCGACCCCATATGCACACCTCATGGAACAATGGACATTCTTTCCCACCACTTGGTTGGTTTTTCCATACTTCACAACCCCCTGGCCTGCTGCCACTTCAAAAAGACTATAAAGAGTTCTCTCTGAAAAGACCGACGGGATCCCCCCAATGGACGTCGGTGACATCCATGGAATTCGGATCGCCCGACTCGTCGAAGCCATTTGGTGCTATAAAACCACTCTTTCTCTTTTTCTCTCTCATTCTCATCCTCTTCTATTGCAAAAAATCCAATAAATTGTTCTTGATTATTGAAAATATAGTATAGTAGCTGTTCGGCTGTGTCTACAGGCTTCTCTTGTCACTCTCCACTTGGCCTTCTTGGTGACTGTCCACATTGTAACCAAGTGAAGTCGTGGAGGGCTTTCGCGTTATCAGAATCATCAGAGGTAGAGCCGGAGGTAAGAAACGAGGGGGCAGTATATATATTTTCAATAATCAAGAACAATTTATTTGGATATTTTGCAATAGAAGAGGATGAGAATGAGAGAGAAAAAGAGAAAGAGTGGATTTTATAGCCACCAAATGGCTTCAACGAGTCCGGGCGATCCGAATTCCATGGATGTCACCGACAGTCCGTTGGGGGGGACCCCGATCACAGTCTTTTCAGAGAGACTTTTCATAGTCTTTGTTGAAAAGCAGGTGGCAGCAAGCCCAAGGGGGTTGGTG
>VKON01002730.1:0-20694 GCA_009741485.1 Malurus cyaneus samueli | reverse complement strand
GAACTCCATAATTCATTGTGGGGACAGAACATTTTCACAGCACACTTGATCTGTTTGGGAACCATGTAATTTTTCAGTGCCAAGTCTCCTTTTGAAATAGGTTGAGATTCAAATGGATATTCTGACAGGCGAGGGTTATTCATGTTTTATGGGAAGAACTTCTGTAACTTAAAAACCTTGTAAAATTGATATTTCATACTGAACATAATCCAAGTATGTTTAGAACTGTCCTTGGAAGTAAAGCAAAAGGAGAAATACCAACTACTTGGTCCTTTCAAAAGAGTAATTTGGCTTTCCTTGAGTCCTTTACCAAATGCACCAGTGCACAGATGGGCAGGAGCTGCTGAGTTTCCCTACATTGAAAGCTTTCCCCTTTGGCCCACAATCTATTAAGCGAACTGGAAAAGGCCAACCAGTTCTGATAAACCCACTTCGATAGAAAGCGCAGCCTTCCAGATCTATTACAATAGCTCAGGCTTTGAAAATTGAAGGCAGCGGGCTTTTATATATGAAAATTCTGTTTTCTCACATCATCTGTTGGGGATTCATTTTCTGGATTTATACCTTTGTTACAAATTTACCCATAAGAACCCTTAATTTTCTAAATTTGTGCAGGGTTTTAGCAAATCTTTCAGATGATGATTTTAATGTTTGCCATTCGATTTTCATTACCATTTTGGTTGAAATCAATGATTCTGATGCCTGATGATTTTTTGCCATTCCTTTCATGTACCCTTTTATATTTTAGCATCCTTTGTACACTTTCCAGTACCCTTTATGGTATCCACTTGTTACCCCTTAGCCACGATGTTTGTAGAATTCTGGGCCTGATATTCCAGCTATTAGTTTAGGAGTATCCTGCTAGGGCAGAGAGACCAAAATATCCTGAGGAAGGGCCTCATGTTCCCTGGTGCTACCTTTAAAACCCGAGGACTCCAGCCATTGGGTGAAGCCTTCTGGTCCAGAACATTCTTGTGTAAAACTGGGCTCTCAGCCTCATCCAGGGGGGGATATCATTAGGAATAGGGGGACATGTAACTGCATTTGTTTTTAAGTTTCTTATTGGGGAATCCTAGATAGATATGCTAATTCCGTGAAATCTATAAAAACTTGTATCCGTGCTTACACGGTGTGGCATTCTGCCATCAGTGTGCCCTGGGATCCCAAACAGAGATAAAACCCGTTTTATCCCCTTAACGGTGTGTCTTTTATTTAAAAAACTGGCCTTTCAAGGCACGTTTGGTTGTGACTGCAATACAGTATCTGCAGTAAGGAAAGAGCCTCTCCTGCATGCTGCGTCTCTTTAGGGGTCCTTAGTTCTCGCTAAAGGAATGATTGCTCATAATGCATGTGGGTTTTTATTTATTGCCAATAGTAAACAAAAGCTTATCCTACGGTGTTTTTCTAAATTGTTAAAAACTACACACTATGTAAAGGGAAAAATCCTCACAAAAATATTTCTAACATCTTTCGAAAATGAAAATAATTGCTGAGCGCTTGCAGCACTAATGACACTGTGCCTGGCTGCTCCCTGTCCGCCTGCTGGCTGTGCCCAGAAAGAGCTCAGCCAGTGCTGCTCGGCAGCACCCAGACACCAGAGGCTGAACCCCAAAAAGGTGTTGCTGGGCTCCAGCCCTTGCCCTGGCACCAGGCTCCTCCTTTCAGTCCCGGCCATCGCGGGCTGGGTGTTTGGAGTGTGTCCTGGGTGTCGCAGCAATTGAACTGATCGGGTGAGGCTGCCCGGCAGGAACAAAACAGTCTTGAAAGGAGGCACAGGGCTGACAGATTTACAGATGATGTCAGCGGTGCTTCTGTCGGTGGAGTTTTTGGGCGGCAGAGCGGCCACCTGTGTAGAGAGAGGTGGCTGACGGTCCCCAGCAGCACCTGGGACACCAAGGACCCCTCGTCCACCAGGCAGGGCCCAGAGCTGGCCAGGCTGCCCAGCACGGCTGCAGCTGCTGGCACAGCTTGGCCCAAATGGACAGCTTGCCCCTCAAGGCCCAGAGAGCAGGGGGGATGGCTGCCAGCAGGGTCCCTGGTCAGGATCAGGCCCTGGAGCGTGTCTGCCTTCCAAGGGCAATCTCGTGCCTGCTCTTTCTCCCTCCCCACCCGGGCTTTTGACCTCTGCCCGCTGCTCCTGGGGCTCTCTGTCCAGGCAAGCCTCCAGTGGCGCCAGACACTGGCCCAGCCCCAGGCGGCCTCCCCAAGTTCCAAGGTCCCAGCAATTACCATGCCAATTAAAAGCGCTCTGCCCAGCAGTGCAGAGCCGCTCAGCAGAGTATTTGGAGAATCACTGACTCGCCACAACTCCACAGCACCGCTCTGGGAAATTTTCTCCCTAAATGTATCCCATCAAATGTAGAGTTTAAGTGAGAGGAGTAACAAAAACACTCAACCGTTCTCTCTTCAAACAATACCAGATTCCGGACACAGCAACACCATGAATGAAAAGTGTCCCAAGCAATGAGGATGGCCATTAAGTCAATCAAAAACAGCGTGTCCCCTGACAGAAACCACTTGCAAGGACTTCTGTGCACGGGGATCACGTGTTTGGATGCCGGCTGCATCTCGAGAGAAATGGTAGCGTGAGCCCGCGCTGTGCAGCGCTGCTGGCCGGCAGCACGTTGGCCTACGGCTCAGGAAGTTCTTGTTGCCCCGAGCTGGGGGCTGGCAGGCACCTTGCCGCCCCCTTGGCACAGGCTGTGCCAGCCCAAGCAAAAGCCCACAAGGCCGGGAGGAGAGCCCGGGGACAGCGCAGCTGCTGTGGGCAGTGGTCCTTCCAGGGACACGGGCCACCTGCCCAATCCCTGCACAGCAGCAACTGCCACCCCCGGGGGGGGGGAAACCCTCCCTGCCTGGCCCCAAGGCTCCCAGCGCCCAAGGGGACGGGATTAGTCGGGCCCTGTCAGGACACCACCGGCACCCCAGGCTGGCTTGCCCCGGGGCTCGTGGCAGGGATCCAGCTCGGGAGGCAGCTGCAGCGGGAGGACGTCGGTGCGCGAGCCCCGTTTTTGCCAAGGCTGTGGAAACGTGCTCCAGAAGCCCTGGAAGCCCAGCGCCTCCAGCATCTGGCTGCTGCCGGGGGGGACCAGGCCGGGCCCTGGGGCGAAGAGCTGCTGCACACAGCCCTCCCAGGCTGAGCCTGGCTGAGCCCAGCACAACAATTACCTCCTGTTGCCCCTGCGCCATCGATTCCATTCCTTGGAAGTTGCCGCCTGCCACAGAGGCGTCTCTGTCCCATCCCTTGAAAGGAAGTGACACAATAGCTGGATAGCTGGAACCTATTACCCATTCAGGAGGTTGGCCTCTATTGGGAGCAATATTTTGTCCAAAGAACATGGATAAGAATCAGGAGAACATCCAGGGCTCTTGGGGCTGGGCCAGGGCCCTCTCTTCTCCAAATCGCTATCCCCTCCAATGTGCTCAAGGGTGGGGAAGCTGCAGGGGATCTCACGGTCTGCAAGGGCCCATGGTTGCAGTTGGGGCACCCGTGTCAGC
This sequence comes from Malurus cyaneus samueli, assembly GCA_009741485.1. Taxonomy (NCBI): domain Eukaryota; kingdom Metazoa; phylum Chordata; class Aves; order Passeriformes; family Maluridae; genus Malurus; species Malurus cyaneus. Next base: position 17,196 of record VKON01002730.1, on the reverse strand, counting down.
CCATTGCCAAATGCGCTTCCTGCATTTCCCACCAAAGCAGTGCTCGCCTTCGTGGGCTCAGCAGGGACACACTACTCACCCCTTTGCCACGCCATCTTTGGAGCCGGGCTGCGCGCGAGCAACACAAAGGAGGCACGAAACGTCCTCTCTGCAGACACACCTGAAACTGAACAGCCACAGTAAGGCTGTTTGCGCCTTGATTCTTGCCAGGTTAGCAAAGATTATTCCTTGGTGCGGAACATTGACATCACACCTGCAGGCAGGCTCTGGGGGAATTCACCACTTTATGGGAGCCAATCTAACTGGGAGAAGGCTCCCAGCAAGCCTCATCAGGAAAGAAGCACACGTGAGAACTTTTTTCAAATGTGCTGGGATCCACTTGTGCCTCAGGGAAAGGGCACTGCAAAAGAGGGTCGGGAAGGCATGTGGGAGCCAGATGTCAATGACCATGGCCAAAGTACAGAGGGCCTGGGCTGCTCTGGGATTGGTTCCCTGGGCACTTCCACACTTTCCAGGCCCTCTGCAACATTCCTTGGAGAGCAGAGAAAGGAAAGTAGGGAAAGGCTGAATTCAGTGGAAACAGTTCCCCATTTGATTGGTGGCATCTTGAGGAGGCCATAGTTGTCAAAAACATGGCTAAGGTTCAGGAAAACATCGGGGCTTTTGGGACTGGGCCAGAGCCCTCCTTGCTCCAAAAAGCCACCAGTCTGAAGCTGAAGCGGAGAGCGGATCCCGCAGGAGGCGAGGCGCACACTACGAGCAGGGGCTCTGTCCTGGCACCTGCAGAGATGATGCCCTGCTGGCCAACTCTGGCTCAGGGCTGGCAAGCTCCTCCCAGGGGAAAGGCCCTGCGTACCCCCAGCATTCTCCCAAAGGCTCAGGCCTGGATTGTGGGTCGGAAAGCCGCATCACCTTCCCAATGGGCTTGGCTGCAGAGGACAGGACAGAGCAGCTCCCGTGACACTTGCAGGATGCTCAGGCTCCCTGGGCTGGCAAAGGAGCCACGCAAGGCCCCAGCGCACCCGGGGCACACCCTGGCCCGGCCCTTCCCTCTCCGCCTTCTTACTGCGTGGCTGCCACGAGCACACCGCAAGGAGCAGCTGCCATTTCAACGGAACAACAACTGACACCTTAAATGCTCCTTCCTGCCCCTGGCCAGTGATCCTGGGGGATCAGCCGGGACTCCAGAAGGGGACAGCAGGCCACGATCTTCCAGAATCCTTCATGATTTTGCTGATTGTGACCGTAAGGCAAGTGGCACATGCAGTGACTCTTCCACCTTGACACTGATATTCTGTCAGGAAGGGACACTGAAACTTGCCTCCGGCATTCTCCAAGACCTTCAAACCATCAGTAACCAGCATGTCAAAAAACTGTGAGTCTCCATCCCAGTCTAGAAGGGCACAGATCAGGAGTGTTTCCATCCGGTGTACTGGGATCCCCTTGTGCCTTGGGGCACTGGCCACTGCAAGGGGTCGGGTAAGGCTGTGGGAGTCAGATGTCCGTGCACATGGCCAAAGCTGCAGAGGGCCTGGGGTGCTCCTGGGCGGGCCCCGTTGACATTCTCCAGCCTCTTCACCAGCCCTGTGTAACATGCCTGGACTGAGAAAACTGCTTAGGCCAGGGCCCTTGGGGTTCTGTCAGTTGCCACAGAGGAAAAAACCCTCCCTGAATCCCTTGCTAAAAACCGTCCCCAAGGGCTTCCGGGGAAGAAGGGGCCGCTTGCCGGGAAGAAGGGGGAGCCAGGGCCGCCGGGCTCACCTGCTCCCTGCGCTCGCACCGGAGCCGCCTGTGGCAGCCCTGGCAGGCAGGCCACTGCAGGAGGAGCAGGAGGAAAAGGCGCAGAGCAAAGGCCATGGTGGCCTTGCCCTCAGCCAGTCACGCAGCTCTCGCTTGCCACCACACTTGTGACACCGCTGTGCCACTGTCGCACCAATGCTGCCACCGCCGCTGCTGCCGCAAACAGTTGTGCCGTCAAGGACATACTGCTCGGTGCTTGTGCTGCTCTGGAACCCGGGGCTCTGGACCTCTGTGAGCTCAGAGCCCGTGCTGTGACCTCAGAGCCCTGCTGTGACCTCAGAGCCCTGCTGTGGACCTTCAAGCCCTGCCTGCGCACCCTCATGGCCTTAGCTGTACCATAAAGTGTTCCCCCCATCTGTACTAGGAACTGCCTTGATTGTAAATCTTTGGCTTCATCAAAGGACCCATGCTGCTCAAACAAAAGCCTTTCATTTGCCTTCTGGACATTTGCTGCGTCAGCCTGTGTCCCCTGGAAGGTCTCTTGATGGCTCCCTCTTTTCCTGGATATTCCCATTGGAGGAGATCCATGCCAGATTTCCATTTGTAATACAAGGAATCACAGAAATCACCAGAATAATCCTGAGTCGGAAGGCTCCCACGAGGATCATCAAGTCCAGCTTCTGGCCCCTGCACAGGACCATTTCGCAAGGCTCGATGCCATGTGCTTGAGCAGTATTGTCCAAATGCATTCCTGAGCTCTCTCAGCCTTGTTGCTGCCCCTGGGGGTCCCTGTTTCAGTGCCAAGCTGGGCCTCTGCATAAAGAACCTTTGTCTAATATCCAACCTAAACCTCCGCCTGAGACCACAACTTCAGGGGGGCCCCCACTTCCCCTGACCACGGCGAGCACAGAAGGAGAGCGATTCCTGCCTTCTCCTCTCCCATCACAAGGAAGTTTTAGACCCCACTGAGGTCTCCCCTCGTCTCCCTTTCTCCAGGTAGAAGAGACAACAGTGCTCTCTGCTTTGCTTCTCACACAGCTTCCCCTTGGGCCCTCCAGATCTTCACTGCCCTCCTTTGGACCACTCTGTCTGATATTGCAGCGCCAAAACTTCAGGACAATATTCCAAGGTGAGCCGCTCCACTTGGCGAAGGCAGGGCAGGGGACAATCCCCCTCCCTGCCCGACCAGCCCAAGCTGGCTTGCTGCCCAGGTGCCTTTGGTGGCCTCAGGTCTCTCTCTGGCACAGGTCCCACCACGTCCCTCTGCACTTGTGCCTGAGCCCTTCACTGGCTTGGGGCTGGCCTGGGGCTTTCCCTCACGGGATCTGCCCTGCTCATGGGCCAGGAAAGGCAGTCCTGCTGTAGCAGGAGGCTGGCCTGGAATGGGGCTCAAACAACTGCTGACAATTTGCATAAAGGTCTTACAACCAATTTTTACACATCAACCCTTGACAAAGGGTTGGGATTGGCTTGGGGCTGGGATTGGATCCAGGTGCTCCCAGGCTCCTCTCACAGAAGGTGTTTAGAAATCCTGGGGGTCCTGGAGGGGTTGGGGGTCCTTTCTGCACCTCGTGACCCAACAGGAGCTTCTCTAATACTTCTGAGCTATTGCCATGACAGGAACCCCTGGGAGTGTTGGTGACATCACAGAATCACAACGGCAGAATTGGCTGAGTGGGAGAGAGGGACCCATCAGGATCATCAGTCCAACCCCTGGCCCTGCACAGGACACCCAAACAATCCCAGCCTGGGCCTGGCAGCGGTGTCCAAACACTCCTGGAGCTCTGGCCAGCCTTGGAGCTGTGAAACCCCTTCCTGGGGAGCCTGTTCAGTGCCCTGGAGCACCCTCTCGCAGGGGAAAAAGTTCCTGAGATCCAACCCAACCCTGCCCCGACTCAGCTCCAGCCGTTCCCTCAGCCCTGTCCCTGGGCACCAGAGTGAAGAGGTTCCCACAGCCCCAGCCAGGGACCCGCTCCCAAGGGTGTTGCCATGGCAACCAGGGCTGGGACCAGCTGGGATGCTCGGTTTCCATGGGCTGGGGTTTAGGAATGGTTTTCCCCAATTTCGTGCTCCCCTAAAACAGCGCTTCCTCTCGCTCCACTCCCCCTCTGATGGAAAGCACAGAAGGCAAAGATCCTGGGCTGGGATAAGAACAATTTACTGGGAACAGCAATGAGATAAGAAACCAACAGGAACAGCAACAATATTGATAACAGAAGGGATAACAACAAACAAACAATTTCCCTGGAAAACTGCAACAGCACCAATGGGCTCCTCCCGACCATGTATTTTCTTTTCCTGGAAAGAGCATCCTTCTCCCCTCAGGAGAGAGAAAGAGTCCTTTTCCCTGTCCCTGGCAATGACCTGAGGTGGGATCAGATATAATGACAGGGGCTTGGCCAGATCCTCTTGTTATTCCATCCCATCTCCCATCAGTGGCAGAGAAAGGGACAGGTGTTTTCCCAATATGAATCACAGGGACCGGGGGTCACTAGGGCACTTCCAAAACTGGTTCCTGTGATAGGGGATGAAGTTGGAGCAGCGAATGAAGCGTTTCGAGCAGTTGGGGCATTTGCAGGACTTCCCACATAGTGCCCCTGTTGGTGTTGGGCCAAGTTTGATCTGTTGGAGAAGCTCTTTCCACACTGGGGACCCTCGTAGGGCCTCTCCCCAGTGTGGATGCGCCGGTGCCTGATGAGGTGAAAGTTGTACTTGAAGCCCTTCCCACAGTCGGGACAGCGGAACGGCCTCTCCTCTGTGTGAATCCGCTGATGCCTGAGAAGATGAGAGGTGATCTTAAAACTCTTCCCACACTTAGGACACTCATAGGGCCTCTCCCCAGTGTGGATACGCTGGTGGTGGATGAAGTTGCAGCGCCGGCCGCTCGTAGGGTTTCTCCCTGCCGTGAAGGTGCTCATGAACCCCCAGCTCAGGATCTCTCAATGACAATTCAGTGCCAGCCTGCCCTGGTCACAGGACAAGGGTGCCAGTTCAGCACTCCGTGGGTGTAACCAAACTGGGCATTGGGCTCCCCTTGGGTCATTTCTGATGGGCTGCTAATGATGGGTCGTTTGCAGGAGCTGCCCAGTGCACCCCTGAGCCCTCAGGCTACGAGCTGGGTATTAAATGAGATAAGGAAGGGGACACAAAGCCTTCCATGGCAGGCATTGTTTCCTTTTCTTCACACCCACACTCGCTGTGATAACTCCCGCCCGGGGAGCACCAGCACAGTCCCACCCAGCCTGAGGGGTCACCTCTGCTAATGGGCCATCATGGAATCAATGACACCAGCACAATGGGGAGATGCAAGGACTGACATCATCAAGGACCCCCAAAATGTCCCATGAGTCACAGGGTGACATCATTCCATTGTGAAACTCCCTGCCCTGGGGAGGTACTGAGCATTCCCTGCTGAACCTGAGCATATAAAGCCTTTGGGCTTGGGGACTTCTGGCACTACTCAACAGATCCAGAGGAGGAGCAGAACTCCAACAGGACTGTGACCACTGCTTTCCACCAGACTGTGACCATCACTTTGACAAGACTGTGACCACCACTCCAACCATCAGGTTTTGTTTTCCTTCCTTTTGCTTTGCATGCAGGGGGACCATGTGCTGCTCAAAACAGGGAATAATGAACACTGTTCTGTTCCTGTCCCAGGGTGCCTGGCTACACTCTGCCTTTGTGGGTTAATCAGTGTAATTTTATTTCTTGTAATCTCTTTTTTGAATTCTAACTCCTACCTTAATCTCTCTTGGGCAGTTCAGTGGGGTTCATTTCTCCTGCCAGTTAAAACCAGAACAGTGTTTTAGAGGCTTTTACAGTCATGATACACCTGCGTGACTTCTAGAGACAGGCTTGGACAGGAGCAGCCCCCAAACCAACCTGCTCACACCTTGTTTTTCCCCTAAACCAGGATTTCCCATTACCAAACCTTGGCCGGATAAAGGAGGAGGCTGTGAAGAAGAGGAAGATGTTCCAGTACCCCCAGGCAGGTGAGGATGAAGTCACTCCCCTTTACCCCTCTCTTCTCCTCCAAGAGCAGCATGACATCTGGCTGCAGGACAACCCCGCTGCCGACACCATCCTGCTGGGGATGGATTGGGGTGGATTTCCTTCCTCTTCTCTCTGGCACGGAGGCGAATCCCATCCTCTCCTTGTACTTCCTGCCCCAGAAAATGAGCTGAGGTTGGAGAGCAGGGAGAACAAATACCCCCTGCAGAACCTCGTGGAGGAGGCTGTTTTCAGTGTCTCCACAGCACAGGAATCCAACGAGGAGGAAAAGTCCGAGAGGAGATCCCACACGAGGAGGGGCAGCATGCCAAACCCAGGGTTCTCTGAGGAGGAAAGACCCACCCTGCACCAGGAAGGCACCCAGAGCTTCAGCCGGGGCTTGGAGCTGGGAGTCCTTGAGGAGCTTCACGGCAGGGAGAAGCCCTACAAGTGCTTGGAGTGTGGGAAGAGCTTCCGCCAGCGCTCCACCCTGATCCGTCACCAGCGGACCCACACTGGGGAACGGCCCTACGAGTGTGGGGAATGTGGGAAGAGCTTCAGCACAAGCACCCACCTGATCCGCCACCTGCTGATCCACACTGGGGAGAGACCCTATGAGTGTGGGGAATGTGGGAAGGGCTTCAACTGCAGTTCGAGTCTGAATGTCCACCTGAGGACCCACACTGGGGAGAGGCCCTATGAGTGTGGGGAATGTGGGAAGAAGTTTTCACAGAGCTCCCAACTCCTCAGCCATCAGCGAATTCACAGGGAGGAGAGGCCCTTCCTCTGCCCTGACTGTGGGAAGGGCTTCAAGCACAACTTCACCTTGTCACCCACCAGCGCATCCACACTGGAGAAAGGCCCTACAGGTGCTTGGAATGTGAGAAGAGCTTCAGCTCAAACTCCCACCTGATCCGCCATCAGCGCATCCACACTGGAGAAAGGCCCTATGAGTGTTCTGAGTGTAGGAAGAGGTTTCAGAGCAGCTCCAATCTCCTCAGGCACCAGCGGATTCACACGGAGGAGAGGCCCTATGAGTGTTCTGAGTGTAGGAAGAGGTTTCAGAGCAGCTCCAATCTCCTCAGCCATCAGCGCATTCACACGGAGGAGAGGCCCTTCCTTTGCCCCGACTGTGGGAAGGGCTTCAAGCAAAACTCCACCCTCATCACTCACCAGCGTATCCACACCGGGGAGAGGCCCTACGAGTGTTCCCAGTGTGGGAAGAGCTTCTCCAGGAGCTCTCACTTGATCCAACACCAACGGAGGCACCACTAAGGGAAGCCCTGTGAGTGCCCCGACTGCATGAAATGCTTCATCCTGTGCTCCAACTTCATCCTCCATCGCAGGACCCAGTTTGGGAAGAGCCCTGGTGACCCACATTCCCAGTGATCCACATTGGGAAGACACCTGTCCCTTTCTCTGCCCCTGGGACTGATGTGAGATGGGATGGAAGAACATGAGGGTCTGGCCATGCCCCTGTCATTATATCTGATCCCACCTCAGGTCATTGCCAGGGACAGGAAAAGGGACTCTTTCTCTCTCCCGAGGGGATAAGGTCTTTCTGGGCAGGAGAAAATATGTGGTCAGGAGGAGCCCTTTGGTGCTGTCGCAGTTTTCCCTGTAAATTGTTTGTTTGTTGTTATCCCTTCTGTTATCAATATTGATGCCTGATGATTTTTGCTTTTTCCTTTACGCTTCTGTACCCCCTATGTATCCGCCTGTACCCCTTAGCCCACATGCTTGTGATTCCTGAAGCTTGATATTCCAGCTTAGTTTGGGCGTTTTGCTGGGCGGAGAGACCGGGCATCCTCAGGAAGGAGTCAGTGTGCCCTGTGCTATCTTAAACCCGAGACTCCAGCCTTGGGTGAAGCCTTCTGTCCAGAACATCTTGTACTGAAATGAAGGAAGAATCGAACACTATGATGATAGTGCTTCGCACGTTCCATGCCCACAGAAGTATGTTGGGAAGGGGGGGGGGGACTGAATGCTGAACTGTTCAAATAAATAAATCTAAGCAGTGACAGAACACAGACTCTTGCACTCGCAGCACGTATCCGGAAACACAGAAGTAACTGTCATGCAATGCAGAAAGTCATCCACAAAAGGAAAACAAACCTGATTGGGGAAATTACCTTTGGTTACTAAAGCAACAGAAAGGGTAAGGAAAAAGAACAACACTTGCAGTAGTACCGCAGAGGAGTAGATTGAACAGGATTTACCCAAGATGACGACAGGGAATACAAACCAATTGCTTAAGCGCTCTTGCTGAAATCAAGGAAGTGGTGGGCGTCCAACGTAGGTCTTACCTTTCTCCACCCCATTTTCTAGAATAGCCAGAGGGCATGGTACCCACTGGGGAACAGAAGATCTTAAACCTAGAAGAAGGTAGTGGTTGGGAGAGGGGATGAACGTGAATATGTAGTACAATTATCAAACAAGCAATTAGAAACCATGTTGATAGAAACAATCACGTTACTAGAGCAAGAGAGAAGTTGTGTTAGGGGTGACGAAGGCGAGAATCTCCACGGGAGACTACTGGCAAATAAGATTTGCTGAAATGCCGCAAGGAGGATAAAAATATGTCTGATATGGTTGACACCTATGGATGGACTGAGGCATCCCCTTCCACCAACACACAGCAACAAAAGGTAGTACAAAGCTGCTCAAACATAATTCCAAGGTTTGGTTCCTTTGAATGTTCATCAGATTAGAGGGACAGCATTCACTTGCAACGTGTCATGAAAGTTGACAGGATTCTGGACTTACGTTGGACCTGTATACATCCATAACAGCCCAAGCAAGTGGCAAGAGTTGGAGTATGAATGGAACCCTCAAAAACCAGATAGAGAGATCTGCAAGAAACTTCAATGACATGGTTCAGGCTTGCTCCTGACCTTGCTGAGAGCTTTCACATACAATCGGGCGTGAGGAAGACAATAAGTACCCTATAGAAATCGTCTATGGCAAGCACCATCTCAGTCCACACTCCGGGAAAATCATACTAGGTATGATTTGCAAGAAATCTATAATGGTTTGAGTTCCACATGTGGCATGAAGCTCCAAAGACTCGGCCTGTTGTACCAGGCCTACTAGGAAGCTCTGGAACACACATGCCATTCATTCAGCCTGGAGCAGGTCTACATCCAGAGTAGTTGGGGACAGCAACCACTCTTGCAAGCAGCAATGGGAAAGGATCGCTCCAGCGTTTTGCTGCACCACCCTCACTGCAGTCAAAAGTTGCTCGAGAAAGGGACTGAAACTCTTACTCCGGTCAAGAAACCATCAAGAACCACAGATGATGCAAAATCAAGCTGATGTTGGTTTAAACTGTTTTTCGCAGTCTGTTGTCTCCCAAACTCGTAACCATATTCAGGAATTCGGACCATTAAATTGCAGTGCGATGTCCAAAAATACTATCCCAGAAGCTCTTGACAGAGGCAATTGCTGATCATGTACCCAAATGAATTCCTCAGAGGGGGGTAACTGGTCTCATTGATTGGTATGGAAAATTGAAAGGGAACCAAATTCTAACCTGAATTCGTTTCACCAAAAATTATACCACCTTAAAATAATTCGGATGTATTTTCTCATGTACAACTCGACCCTGCAGTAAAAGAAGTACTACTGATAGTTGTAGTTGTCGTTAAGTGTAATGTAGGACTTAGACAAAACGTGACAGGCCTTGCTTAGATCTCTAAAAAGCGGGAATGAGGCCTGAATGATTTGTGTTTCCCGTTTTACTACTTTGTAACCTCTATGATCCACCCCCACAAACTCTCTGAACACGGGGGAGTTAGTAAGACTCTGCACTCACGTTTGGCCTGTTTTAGGTCTTAGAACTGGAAGGAGATGGCCACAGTTTGGGAGTCTGGATAATGACTTGATTACTGATTTATTGGTAGAACTCAGAGTCCAGGGCAGGTATGAAGAGCTGAGACATGCGGAGTTGTTTGCAATATTCTTGAACAGAGAACAAGCTCACAGTCAGCCACAGGAAGGCTGGGTGGAGATGGTTTCACTAAGGAGAAGAGAGCAGGGGGGAGGATCACCCCCTCCTCCGCCGCCGGTGCTGCCCGCACCAATGGAGAAGGGGGGAGGTGCGGCACCCCCTCCCCTGCCGCTGCCACCCCTTCCCCCAGACCCTCCGGGGCTGGGATGGGGGGATGATTGCCCACCGTCCCCCGACAGCCCTGGGAGCAGGAGTGGGATGGGAGAGGGGCCGGGTCCATCACCGCCCGACAGGAGTGGGACTGGAGAGGGGCCGGTCCGCCACCGCCCTACAGCCCTGGGGACAGGAGCGAGGTCGGAGCGGGGACAGGTCCTGTTGTCGCTCCCGGTCCCTCGGAGCACGGGAGCGGGGCAGAACGAACCCTCAGTGCCGAAACAAAGGGAGAAACAATCGCAATTAAAGGCAATTCTGACAAGCCCAACACAGATAGCTCCTCTGAACAGGAGAGACAAGGTCAGATTACATTCCCTAGTGATCTTGTGGTTCAGAGCTCTCACTGCTGTGTCCAAGGTTCGATTCCCAGACAGCGATCCATGACTACACTGACCAGTGAACTCGAGTGTTTTACTGTTTTGGGTCCGAAATTTGTCTTTTCCTATACCCCTACCCCTGTGCATAAAATTAGTCAAAAGCTCTTTGCTTTTGAGAGGAGAGATACTGAGACAGGGAAGAAGATCCAGCTCACCTGGAAATCTGAAAGTCAGCTGGCAAAAGAACTGGAGAATTGGAAAAGACTACTAGTAAAACCTCTGTATGGGACCCTTAAGGCAGCAGAAAAGAGAACCATCTTATTGTCCATAGAGAGTACAAGGGTTGCATTTAAACACCTGGGGCAGCTGGAGCTGCCGGACTTAAATAAGCCTTTTGAACTTTTTCCATATAAGCAACTCAGTGCTGCTCTGGGGGTACTGGCACAGCACCTTGAAGACCAGCGAAGAGCTGTGGCCTATTTTTCAAAACAGCTGGACAATGTTAGCCAAAGGTGGCCTGGGTGTTTGAGGGTATCAGGTATCATCCTGATACCAGAAGCCCGTAAATTCATCCTTGGGCAGCACATTGTCATGTATGTACCCTACGCAGTGGTGTTTATGCTGGAGCAAAAGGGGGGACACTGGCTATTCCCAAGCAGAATGCTTAACTACCAATCTGTGTTGTTGGAACAAGATGATGTTACCCTGAAAACAACATCTGTCGTAAACCCTGCCATGTTTCTGTCAGCCACATTATTTGATAACATGCCTGAGAATGACTGTTTGCAGACAATAGATAAGACCTATTCCAGCAGACCAGACCTGAAGGATGTGCCTCTGGAGAATCGAGACTGGGAACTATTTCCTGATGGAAGCAGTTTCACAAGGAATGGCAAGAGGATGACAGGCTACACAGTAACCACCATGAATAAGGTAATTGAGGCAAAAGCCTTGATTTCAGATGTGTCATCACAGAAAGCTGAACTGATTGCACTGACGAGAGCTCTAGAACTGAATGAGGGAAAGAAGGTGGACATATGGACTGATGTGCTTAGCACTGTTCATGCCCACGGAGCTATTTGGAAGGAATGTGGCCTGCTGACTGTTCAGGTATAGATTTAGCATTGCGACAGATCCGTTCTTGCACTCTGCAGAGTATCGGAGAACTACAGAGGGTAATGCTGACAGTTGCAGAAGTCATCAAAGGAAACACCCTGAATTGGGAATCCTTTTTGGTTAAGCAAAGAAGGGGTACAGGAAGACAAACTTGCAGTAGTCACAGAAGGAGGTAGTATTGCGGTTTACTCGAAATGATAGGGGATCAAATTGATTAAGCTTAAAGCTGAAATCAAGGAGGTGAGTGGGCTGTTACCCAAAGACAGGTTGTACTCAACTCTGCTTCTTCAGAAATAGCCAAGGGAGCATGAGGGTACCACTGGGGAGCAGATATTTAAACATCTGAAGAGTAGTGGTTGGGAGAGAGTGACTGATATTGTCATCTATAACAGCAGTGTGGACTGTTGGTAGAAACAATCCTGACACGAGAGAGTTTGTTAGGTGACGAAGGCAGGAGATCTCCAGGAGGACTATGGCAAATAGATTTTGCTGAAATGCTTTCAAGGAGGATCTATATGTACTGGTACTGGTGACCTTCAGTGGGTGGCCTGGGCTTACCCTGTTTGCCAACCAAGGGGAGGTAAAAACTTTCTCCCACTAATTCGGGTTGGGTTCCTTTTGGATGTCTCATAGGGACCACATTTCTTGCAACTGTGGTCAGGAAGTTGACAGGATTCTGGATATTTGGGACTGATATCCATACGGCCCAAGCAAGTAGCAGTTGTGAGTGTATGAATGGAACCTCCAAAACCCAGATCGTAGATTGCAAGAACTTCAATGACATGGGTTCAGGCCTTGCCCGTGCCTTGTGAGAGCTCATACAACGAGGCAGAGGACATAATCCTCTATGAAATTTCATGGCAAACCATACACGTTCCAATTCTCAGGGAAATCATACTGATTTGCAGAAATGCTTAATGGTTTTAAGTTCCCATTTGCAGAAGCTCCAGAGATTCGCTGTGTTGTCCAGGCCCATAGAGCTGGACACACCTGCTCATCCATTCCAGCCTGGAGACAGGATCTGCATCAAGTTGTGGGACAGCAACCCCTGGCAAGCTGAGCAGAAGGGACTGTTCCAAGCTTTGCTGCCCACCCTCACTGCGGTCAAAGTTGCTGAGAAAGGACTGTAGACTCACTACTCCAGAGTCAAGAAGCCATCGAAGAACCAGAGACTGATGCAAATCAAGCTGACGTGGTTTAAATTGTTTTTCACATGTCTGTTGTCTGCCCAACTGGTAACCATGATTCAGGATTCGGCCCATTAATTGCATTGCGATGGTCCAAAATATATCCAGAGCTTTTGACAGGAGCTATTTCTAGATCTGTACTCAATTATCTCCTCTAGATGGGGGTGGTGACTGGCCATTGATTGGTATGAAAATTGGGAAGGGACTCAAATTCTACATGAAGTAATTTCCAAAATTACCACCTTAAAATTTGACCGTATTTTTCATGGTTACCAGACTAAGCCTAAGTAAAAGTAGTATCCCTGATAGTTTTAGTTGTAGTCAGTGTAGTGTAGAGACTAGACAAGTGGATTCTTTTTATTCTCTAAAAAGGGGTTGAATGATGCCTGATGATTTTTGCTCTTCCTTTTTACACTTTCTTTACCCTCTATGCATCCGCCTACATGCTTGTACCCCTTAGCCCACATGCTTGTAATTCATGGAGCCTGATATTCCAGCTTAGTTTAGGAGTTCTGCTGGGCATGGAGACCAAATATCCTCAGGAAGGAGTCAGTGTGCCCTGTGCTATCTTAAACCCGAGCTCCAGCCTTGGGTGAAGCCTTCTCTCTGGAACATCCTGTGTAAACTGGGCTCTGGCCTCATCCAGGGGGAGGTTTCATTAGAATAGGGGGACATTGCTGAATTTGTGAAGTTTCTTATTGGGGAACCCTAGATAGACATGCTAATTCCTGAAACATATAAACTTGTATCCGTGCTGTACACGGGTGTGCATTCTGCCATCAAGTTGTGCACCTGGGATACCAAATACCGAGGTAAAACCCTTTTTATCCCCTTGGCCGTGTCTGTGTCATTATTAAAACCTGGCCTTTCAAGGCAACAACGCAGCAATTTTGTCAGCATTGTCATCAAAGCTAAAATCCCTTCCCATGGGTGGATGTTGCTTTACTCAAGGAATTAATGGCCTGTAGGTGTAGTGAATTCATGTTAGTGTCTTTGCCAAGAGGTTTTGCATTTTTCTTTCTCAGTAACAATTTCTTCTCATTCTCTTCCCCACAATCTGAGGAGAGTTACAATGCAAATCCCTCCTGCAGCCCAGTCTTGTCAATGTAGACTGACAAAGGAGATCTTGCAATGGAGGGAGTCTCCCTGGAGTTGGTATGGAGAGGTGAAGGGGCAAGGTTTGTCCTTCGGTCATTCAAAGTCTTGTTGGGGAGCTGCTCGTGCTCTGGGGATGCACACAAATGCTGTGTGTCCAAGCCCTGCAGGTTCATTCATGAGCTTCCTGACTCACCAAGGACATCGAGGGCTTCTTGTGTCAGGGGAGACCTTCCCATCTGGGAACTTTCTCAAATGCTCACATTTTGTTTTTTTCCCGGCAGAAATATTGCCTTAATCTTTTGATTGCTAAGAATTTTCTTGTTTTCTTTGGAGAACTTCCTTGTGCTGCCCTCCCAGATCAAGCCATTTTCCAGGATTCCTTCCCAAACTGAGGAGTGCCTGTGTCTTCCACTCTCCATGTGGAACAGAAGGAAGACCAGAGTTTGCTGGTGTGGGAGAGGAGCTTCTCTTTCCTCCCCACTTTCCCCTTGGGAGAGGTTTGTGTGTGTTTATTTGATAAAGGGAGCTTTAGACTGAGGGAGTTGTGTTTCAAAATGCTCCGTCCTGGAGCTCTTCTATGGATATCCTGGGACAAAAGGCATCTTTGATGAGCTCCCAGTGGGCAGGTTAAGGAAGGAGCTTGATATTTCAGGGTGGTCACTGCTGAAAACATCTGGCTTCCAGAGGAACCTGGAGCTGGGAGTGGATACTTTTCTCACCTGCCTGCAGAAAAGGAGGTTGGATCGTGGCAATTTTGTTTGAGGAGGTGGTGATGGGGAGTGTTCTCCAAGAGATGTGCTGGCAGAGAGGCAGAGGAGGAGGTTTGAGGCAGGAGCAGCAGCCCCTGCCTGGGTCATGCTCCAGGGAGCATCAGGAGGGAGGTGTGACACAGGTTGTTTCTTTTTGTGCAGATCAGCGATTTTCTCCTGTTTCAAAATGAAAGATTGGAACACTCTCACATCTTGTGCTAAACTGGCTGTGTATTTGTACTGATGGTGGGTCAGGGACACAGATACAGACACCAGCTGAAGGAAAAGTGTCATTTACTATAATGCAAAAATGAAAAACAATACCAGGAAAGTATAAGCTAAGTGATGCACCTCATCGTTACTGCATATGGTTGCCCCTAGTGATGAAGGAAGATACATCACCAGATACCCAGATCCTTTCCCCTTCATCCAGATCCACACGACAGCTGGGGGAAGCTGTCCCAGCAAAGCCCTGGAGAGCCACAGCCGGGAACGGGGAAATCCTGCAGTGCCTATGGTGCCTTGAAAGGCCAGTTTTTAATAATGACACAGACACGGTTAATGGGATAAACGGGTTTTACCTCGGTATTTGGGATCCCAGGTGCCAAACTTGATGGCAGAATGCACAACATGTATAGCACAGATACAAGTTTATAGGTTTCAGGAATTAGCATATCTATCTAGGGTTCCCCAATAAGAAAACTTCACAAATGCAGTAATGTCCCCCTATTCTAATGAATCCCCCCCCCCCCCTATCCCCGCGTGATGGGCCTGAGCTCAGTTTACACAGATGTTCTGACAGAAGGCTTCACCCAAGGCTGGAGCTCCGGTCGAGTTTAAGATAGCAACAGGCTACTGACTCCTTCCTGAGGATGTTCGGCTCTCTCGCCCAGCAGAACTCCTAAACTAAGACTGGAATATCAGGCTCCAGGATTACAAATCATGTGGGCTAAGGGGTACAAGCAATACATAAAGGGTACAGAAAAGCATAAAAGGATATAAAGTATAAAAGGTAGATGAAAGGAAGGCAAAAATCATCAGGCATCAGCTGAGTACAAGACACTCAATCACTATTACGGTGAGTTGTGCCTAATATATGCAGCCTTGTAGTGTAGTGTCTTACGAACTGAAAATTGCCTCTAATAAATTCCAAAGCAACACAGAGACGGTTGGGTCCGAAGCAGCATTTTGGCTGCTCTGTCTGCACTGGAGCTGCTCGCTCACTGCCAGTGCTTCCTGGCACCAGTCCAGATCAGCAGACTATCAAGAAGTGAAATTTTATTAGACAGCAGATGTGCCTGATCAGCTGAGGGTGTGCATGCTCAGCTGGAGGCAACATATCATGTGGAATGTTTGAACAATTGTGATTGAGCAATGAGCTTGATGCTCACTGTGTCTTTGGAACTCAGGGAAACAAGAGAATTGTCTCAAATATGTTAGAGGTTACTAAAATGCAACCACTGTGAGGAGGAAGCCACTCTATGCATAAACTCTGTAAAAATCAAACAATGTCAGAAACACCACGGGAGAGCTTGGCACTGGAACAAAACACTACAAGGGTTTACCAAAATACATGGAATACATTGGAAGGCCAGAGTCCACAAGATTCTGGAGATAAATGCTGGTCGGAATATCCATGTTGTTAGATTTGTTAGGAGTTTGGAAGTGGGGGAAAAGATATACCTACGAGCCACTCGGAAGCTCATATATGTTCAAGCAGACTAATTGGACCTAAGATGGAATATAGACAGTGCACTGACTAACTTGGGCAATTGGAGATGGTGGTTACCTTTGTGAAACATAGTCAAGAAGAAATCAAAAACAAAAGAAGTCACAGTAGTTTTGCCAGTGGAGGAGTCTGCAGAAATATTGAGGGATGCAGACACCAAGGTCAGTGGAGGAGGGGGAGGAGCTGCTCCAGGCGCCGGAGCCGGGGGGACCTTTCCTTGCAACCGTGGTGATGAGCATATGTGGAGCAGGCTGTCCCCCTGCAGCCATGGTGACCATGGTGTGAGCAGGCTGTCCCTGCAGCCATGGTGACCATGTGGAGCAGGCTGTCCCCTGCAGCCCATGGTGACCATGGTGGAGCAGGCTGTCCCCCCTGCAGCCCATCGGTACCATGGTGGAGCAGGTCTGTCCCCTGCAGCCCATGGTGACCATGGTGGAGCAGGCTGTCCCCTGCAGCCCATGTGACCATGGTGGAACGGCTGTCCCCTGCAGCCATGGTGACCGATGGTGGACAGGCTGTCCCCCTGCAGCCCATGGGGTCCACAGAGGGTGCAGAGATCCACCCGCAGCCCGTGGAGGAGGGAGGTCCCCACGCCGGAGCGGGCGGATGCGGCAAAGGGGGCTGTGTCCAGCAGGAGACCCACGGAGAGAGAGGCTTTGCTCCCGGATGGAACAGCCTGGCCTTGGACTGCACCCAGGGGTGAGGGACCCCATGGTGCAGCAGTTTTGGGATGGATGCGTGCCCGTGGGGGGACTCCGATGCAGCGATGTGTGTGGACTGCTGCTCGTGAGGAGTGGGAACACGCCGGAGAGGTTCACCGAGAGCTGTCTCCTTGGGA
The DNA here is from genome assembly GCA_009741485.1 of Malurus cyaneus samueli. NCBI lineage: Eukaryota > Metazoa > Chordata > Aves > Passeriformes > Maluridae > Malurus > Malurus cyaneus. The sequence continues at coordinate 267 of VKON01002730.1, read as the reverse complement.
GGACCCCACGGCAACACAAGGAAGGACCTCCTCTCCCTCAGCAGCCGCAGATGATCCAGTGGCATGAATGGACCAACACCACACCCTGAACTGACCAACCCACACCCTGAAACTGACCAACCCCACACCCTGTACCCCACCTGCTTTGTACTGTCAGTGCAAAGGGGAAGGGAGTAGGGAGAAGATTGGTGTCTTGAGGGTTTTTTTTATTTCTCATTCTCCTGCCTCTGAGTTTGGTTAAGTAATAATATCACTTCATAATTAAGT
>VKON01002726.1:19555-37487 GCA_009741485.1 Malurus cyaneus samueli | reverse complement strand
TGGGATTGTCTTCTCAGTGAGAAGAACAAACCAAAACCTTATCTAACAGGAAAACAACAGTTAGAGTCGGCTCTCTTTTGTTCTTGTTTTGGTTTTTGGTTTTTTTTTTTTAAAGCTTCCCCAACCTCCCAGGATGGTGAGAGAGCATTCAAATCCTCATTTTCATTTGCCTACAGACAGAAACCTTTCCAGGCAAGTTGTTTCCATCAAAACAGATTCTGGTTTTTTTTTTTTTTTTCCCAACTCACCCTCCCTGATTAAATAAAAGAAAAAAGGTCATTTAATGATAAGCGTGGTGCTCAAGGTTTATACATTTAAATTTAGATGCAGTGAAATAAAACCTTCACTGGACCTGTTTCCTCAATGAAGGATTTGGAGAAAAAAGTTCCCTATTAAAAATGTTTTGCCACGTTTTTGCCTTTGACTCAATTATTTGAACTACAATACAAAAGAAACAAAAAAAAAATTTCCCCACAATTTCCAGAAGACCATCAGAAAATACTCTGAATTGGATTATGTTAATGTGTTTGTTGGATTTGGGGATGGAAAATGTGTTTGGGGAAATAAAAATAAAAATAAAAATTTAAAAAAAAAAAAAAGATTTGGCGTTTGGAGACAATGGGTCAGTGGGGAGGAAAGGCACAGACAGAATGTTAAAAATGCTTTTGCTTAAAACTGAGATCAAAATTGGCAGGTTTGGGTGAGAGGAACAACCAGCACCATTTCAGGTGTCTGGAACAACCAAAGGGTTTTCCTTGTGCTGGGTTTTTCCCAATTTTCTTGTTTCTCGCCCTTCAAAAAGGTGTTGCAGGATAACAGTAGCAATCCCCTCACTGGAACGCTCCCAGGTGCTCCTGCCTCATTTCCCTGGGGAATCTCATGGGATGGGCTCTGGAGCTCCAGACCATCCACAGCTCCTCCAGGCCTCGGGCTCCTCCTTGCAAAGATCAGCACCGGGAATGGGATATTTCTGTCAATTAAGGTCTCCAGTGGCAGGACCAGTGAATTGGTGATGGAATTGCTGAAGGAATTGCTGGAAGCTGATGGCATTGCTGATGGAATTGCTGGATGGAATTCCCAATTTCCCTCCCTCTCCACATTCAGCCCCGTTTCAGGCAGCCCAAACCAGCTTCCATCCCCCGGCACCGCTGTTCCTCCAAACCTTCTCTGTTGCAGGTCCCAAAACACTGGAGATGCCACCCCATGGCATCCATGCTTCCATGGGATTGTGGAATCCTGGGATCACTGGGGTGTGAAAAGCCCTCCAAGATCATCAGTCACCGAGCTGTGCCCAAGCCCTGTGCCCACCCTAGAGACTCGACACATCAGGATTTCCTGGGTACCTCCAGGGCATGGGAATCCAACCACCTCCCTGGGCAGCCCCTGCCAGGTCCTGACCACCCTTCCAGGGAAGGAATTTCCCAAATATCCCCCTGGCCCCATCCCCTGGCCCACAGCCTTGAGGCCGTTCCCTCTCCTCCTGTCCCTGTTCCCGGAAGCAGAGCCCGACCCCCCTCGGCTGCTCCCTCTTCAGGGAGTTGTGCAGAGCCACAGGATCCCCCCTGATCCCCCTTTGCTCTGGGATGACAGAGATTGGAGTGATGTTCCCTTTTAGCCAGGCCTTGGCAGAGGCTGTTTGGAGTGTCCGTCCCTGGAGGTGCCCAAGGAATTCCTGGACGTGGCACTCAGGGCTCTGGGCTGTGAAAGATGGGAGGCACAGTGGACTCGATGATCCCAGAGGTTTTTCCAACCTCAGCGATCCTGGGATACTCAAAGCTGCTCTCACCCTGAGGCAGCAATGAAAACCAGCCCACAGGAGTTCTGAAGGAGAAAAAGCTCCATCCTTTTCTCGGGAGTGTGAATCAGCCCAGCCCCGCCCCAGCCCAACCCCGGCTCCGGGAGTTGCCTGGCAAAGCTGCGACGGTGACCCAGAATCCCCATCCACCCTCCCCGCACGGGAGCCGGTCCCACCCCGAGCTCCTGCTCTCCCTTTCTTCTCTTTCACTCTTTGTTTCGCTTTTCTGGGAAGGAGCCCAGAGAAAATCGCGGTCCGCTTTGAGCGCGGGGCAGGCGGGAAGGAGCAGCATTGCCGAGGCGGTGCTGAATGAAGAGGAGCGCATCTGCAGAGGATCCTTCCAAAGAAGCATTGTCTGCGGAGTGTCGCCGGCCCATTTCCTTCCCGTCGTAATTCTTGCTGCTGGAAGCACTCCCGGGAGCGGCCCCGCTCCACATCTGCAGCGGCCCCGGGCTGCGAGCTCTCAACCCGCCTTTCAAACGCCGGGAAGGAGGGAGGAGAGCGGGGGAGGGAAATCGCGCTTTTCATTATGAAATCCCAGCTCCTCTCCGCCAGCCGCTGGCCGTCCGCAGCTCGGAGAGGGCCGGGACGTGCCGGGCACGGCTCCCCCGCTCCGATCCGCTGCGGAGCGGCTCCCGGCTGCGAGGGCTGGATCCGGCTGATGGAGGGGCCGGCTGCCCGCAGGGTGATCCATCGCCCGTTCCGGAGCGTTCCTGCGGTGTCCGGGCAGCACCGGGACAGCGGAGCCGCTCCATCATCAGCCTTCCGCTGCCGGCACCGCGCAGCCCCGGGCGGAGCAGGCTGGACAGAGGGAGGTACAAGGGAGAGCAAATCATCCAGGCAGGGCCAAGGTCGGGAATTAAACATATCCCGATGCTCCCTGCAGGGTGGGATCGCAGCTCCCGTTCCCTGCCGGGGAAATGGGAAAAATGAGAGGGTTTTTGTAGGAACCACAGGAGCTCCGGCCCTGCTGGGGTGTGCTGGGGCTGGCAGAGGATCGGCCATTGCCAGGGATTCAGAGCACCAGAACTCAGCGCCGAGTGAAGCTGGGACCAGTAAAGACCCATTCAAAGATTCCAGTCACAGCCAAGGGCAGCAGAAGGTGACCCCAGGCTGGTGTGGCACAACCCAAACCCGTCAGCACCGAGGTGGGGCTGGGTTTGATCCGGGGGATCCCTGAACCTGCACAGCGCAGGCTCCTGGTGACCCTGGAGGTGACATCCAGGGCAGCGTCCCCCTGCCACACCCCGGTGACCTCAGGCCCTGAGCCATTCCAGAGGTGTCACAACTGCTCAGCACCAGCTGCTGCTCGCTCCCAGCCTGCCATCCCTCCTCATCCTCTTTTTTCATTTCTTTTTTTTTTTTTTTTTTTGAGTTGCCTTTGGACAAGCATGGGTCAGCTGCAAAGCACCAGATTCTTTCCTGCCTGCCAGGGATAAAATTTATCCCCTCAGAAAAGAGGCAGCTGGGAGATGATCCAGGAATAATGCGGGCATCAGGATGAGAATTTGTGCCGTGCAGGAGGCACCAGGAACACGCAGGATCTGGGGATGGGACAAAGAGAGGAGGCAGTGCCCTGTGGCATGCAGACCTGGCGCAGACCTCAAAAAGTTAAGGGTCTGTAGGTCCTTGGAGGGTGGAGATGCTGGAGACCCCTGGAGCTGCACCAGGGACCGCTAAAATCACTGGGAGGAGCTGATTGGGAAGGGTGAGAGGGAAATGGGGTCAGGAAAAAGGGACTTGTCAGTGTTACAGGTAAAAACCTGCAGGGCAAAGGGCCAGACCCATCCTAAATCCCACAGGGCCAGAGCCACCCTAAATCACTGCAGGCCAGACTCACCCTAAATCCCCACGGAGCCAGGTTGATATTCGGGATACTCCATCCCACTGTGCAGGCTCAGGAGTTGGGTTCCATCATCCCTGTGGATCCTTTTCCATTCAGGATATTTGGATATTCTGGGATACTCCATCCCACTGCCCCAGCTGGGGGTGGTTGTGGGAGCAGTGGGCATGGAGCTCCATGTTCCTGCCCTGCTGGGTCCCAGGATGTCCCCAAACCCCACTCCAGACACCCTTGGCCGGCAGCTCCCGCTCCTTCCAGGGCTGCTGATTCCCAGCTGCTGCCTCTGACTGGGAATGCTGGGGGGTGGCAATTCCAGAGTTTCCCCAGAGGAACACAAATCCCTGGAATCACATCCCGGCCCAGAGCACCAAATTGCCAGAGGGTGGCAATTCCAGAGTTTCCCCAGAGGAGCACAAATCCCTGGAATCACCTCACCAAATTGCCAGAGGTGCAATTCCAGGGTTCTCTGGAAGAACACAAATCCCTGGAAGCGCATCTAAGCCTGAAGCACAAAACTGCTGGGGCGTGGCAATTCCAGAGTTCTCCAGAGGAAGATGAATCCCTGGAATCACATCCCAACCCAGAGCACCAAATTGCCGGGGTGTGGCAATTCCAGAGTTCTCCCGGAGGAACACAAATCCCTGGAATCACCTCCCAGCTTAGAGCCACCAAATTGCCAGAGGGTAACAATTCCAGGTTCTCTGGAAGAAATCCCTGGAAGTCATCCAAGCCTGAAGCACAAAACTGCCGGGAGTGGCAATTCCAGAGTTCTCCAGAGGAACATGAATCCCTGGAATCACATCCCAGCCTGGAACATCAAATTGCCGGGGTGTGACAGTTCCAGAGTTTCCCCAGAGGGGCACAAATCCCTGGAATCACATCCCAACCCCCATGACCGGGCTCCTCTGCACCGTTCCCCTGCTCCGCGTGGCGCTGCCTCATTCCAGCCCAAGTGTAATTATTCCTGGGCGCTGCTCTGCCTGGGTGAGCCGGCACCGCGGGGCCGCGTTCAGAACCCGCCCGGGTAAATATCGTCACAAAGAAACGCGCCACACGAATCCTCCGGCGCTCACGCCGCTGTTTATTTAATGCTCTGGAAAGCTAATTACCACTAATTTCATTCTCCGTCTCCTTCAGGTCTCCCAGTCTCGGCGCTGGAAGATAAAAGAATTAATTGTTAATTAGCATCCCCTTTTTTGGGAGAACACTTCTTCCTTTATCAAAATTACAAGAGGAGGGGGAAGGAATGAAGCTCTCAATCCTTCTGCCAAAATGGGGATTTTTTTTTTTTTTTCCCCTTAAACAGCAATAGTGAGCTTATCCAGCCCTGGGGAGGAGAGGGACGAGCTCTGGGCTGTGCAGGCAATGAAATCATCCCTGCTCGACGGGCTCTGCTGCTCTGGGTGTCTGAGAGTGCCGTGCCCACTGGGGGCTGCAGCCAGGGCGGGGGAAAGGGCCATCGTGGGATTTGGGATATCCAACAGACAGGGGGTGGGGGAAAGGTGAAATCCTGGGATTTGGAATATCCAACAGCCAGGGGGTGGGAAAGTGAAATCCTGGGGTTTGGAATATCCAACAGCCAGGAGGTGGGAAAGGGAAATCCTGGGTTTGAGATATCCAACAGACAGGGGGTGGGAAAGTGAAATCCTGGGATTTGGGATATCCAACAGACAGGAGGGTGGGAAAGGGAAATCCTGGGATTTGGATATCCAACAGCCAGGGCGGGGGAAAGGGAAATCTGGGATTTGGGATATCCAGACAGGAGGTGGGAAAGGGAAATCCTGGGATTTGGGATATCCAGGGGCCTGCAGGGAATGGAAAGGATGTTTGTGGGATTCAGACTGCCAGGGGACCTTCAGGAGGTGGGAAAGGGCATTCCTGGGATCTGAGACATCCAAACTGACAGCCAGGGGCCTGCAGGGAATGGAAAGGTGTTCCTGGGATTTCAGATATCCAGCCCCAAACTCCTCCCAAAGTGCCCTTGCTGTGAAGCGAGCCTGGGGGCAGCATGAATGTTACCTGGGAATGTTGGGATGGGGGGATTGCACCTGAAGGGGGATCCAGGCATCCCAACGCCTGTTCCAGCCATCCCAATGCCGCTTCCAGGCATCCCAGTGCCCATTTCAGGCATCCCAATGCCCAGGGGAAGCCAGAGGGACCTTCATGCCAGGAATGGGGAATGAAAGGAGACACAGCCACCTTAAAAAGCCTAAACGCAAACAAACTCACAGGACAAGACTGGATCATTTCCTGGAAAGATTGGGTTGCTGGGATTGTGCCCAAGGTTCAGTTATCCCTTGGCACAAATTCTCAATTCCCATTCCCATTTCCATTCCACTCCCATCCCCATCCCCATTTCTCTCCCATTCCCATCCCTATCCCTGTTCCTCCAGACCCTCATCCGTGGGTGTCGCAATGGGAATGCTCCGTTCCTTGCAGGCTCTGGGATGTTTTCAGAGCTGTTTTCCCTCCGGCTGACTGGAAATGTTGGGGAACTTTTAATTTGTAACAATGAAGGGAAAGCTCTGCCGTCTCTGTATTTACATAAATTAGGGAGACTTTGCACACAAACGTTTCCAACAAGGGAAGGCGAAAAGGAAACAATTTCAGGATGAGTTTCCCACTTGGAATATTCATGAAGTGAGGCATAAAAACGTGGTGAGTGACTGGAGAGGGTTGGACACAGAGATTGGGGACAGAGGGCTGGGGATGGTTCATGAACAGTCCTGGGTAAGGCTGGGAGAGCTGGGGTGCTCACCTGAGAGAGGAGAAGGCTCCAGGAGAGCTCAGAGCCCCTTTTGGGGCCTAAGGGGTCCAGGAGAGCTGGAGAGGACTGGGGCAAGGGCTGGAGGGAACAGGACACAGGGAATGGTTCCCAGTGCCAGAGGGCAGGGGATGGATTTTGGGAAGGGATTGTTCCCTGGGAGGGTGGGGAGGGGCTGGATGGAATTCCCAGAGCAGCTGTGGCTGCCCTGGATCCCTTTGAGTGCCAAGGCCAGGCTGGACATTGGGGCTGGGAGCACCTGGGACAGTGGGAGGGATAAGCTTTAAATTCCCTTCCAACCCCAACCCTTCCATGGTTTTGCCTTTCCCGTTCCTTTGGGGTGGCCTCTGCCTGCCCTGGGTGTGATGGTCCCTGTCCATGTCGCTGTCCCTGCCCTGTGTCCCCACCCCAGCACCCAAAGCTGGGCTCTGCCTGCCCCAGGCTGATTCAGGAGCAGAAAATGGGAATTCATTCCTCAGCAGGAGCTGCTGGATTCTGCTCCTGCTCAGCAGGACGGGAGAGCCTGAAATATTCCAGGCTCGTGGTTCATCCTGGATTCCTCTGCTCCCGCCCACAACCCCTGGGGTGCCCCCAGTGAACCTTTCACTCTCAGCCAGGGGAGCTTTTGGGGCCCTTCCTGTGGGATCTGCACCAGAGCCCTGCCCGGAGCACTGACTGAGCACCCACACCCAGCACCATCCTGGAATCTCCTCTGACCCAAATAACCCCATTAATTCACTATTTATCTCTGCTGCTGTTAATGGAGTGTTGGATTGAGCAGTACATGAATATTGCATCCAGCACGAGGCAGGGGAAGGAAAAAGAAGGTGAAATCAGAATTTCAGCCCAGAAAAAAAAAAACAAAACAGGGTAATGGCTAATCTTGTACACTTGCAAAATCGTTAAACACAAATGGTGCCGGGCCTCCCGCAGCCTGGGGCTGACATTTCAATCCAGCCCAGCGCAGATGGAGCAGGCTGGGATTTGTGCAGGGGGCACATCCCACCAGGGCTGCTGGAAGCCCAAGATGTTCCCATCTGTTCCATATTTCCCAAGATTTGCTGTGCCCTTACCAAAGAAAAAAAAAAAAAAAATTAAATCCAAGGTTAAAAAAATCTGTCCTGGAGGAGCAATGGCAGCTGGAGTCAATCCAGAGGCTTTGTCACTTGGTGGTGGCAGGAGGACACCGCGCTGTGGGAGGGGTCTGGGGCCCACAGGGACAGCCCAGGTGGCGGAGCTGGGCTGGCAGAACAACTCTATTCCCTTTCCAGATGTTCCTGGGCCCGGAAAACGGCTCCATTCCCATCTCCAGATGTTCCTGTCTCCAAAATTGCTCCAAATTTCCTCTTGCACACCCAGGGAACCCGTCAGGAACTTCCCAGCCCCTGAACTGAGGCAGTGCTGGTTCCTCAGGCTTGGAGAGAGCTCTGAGCTTTGTGCAGCTTCGATTTGGGGCAAAAAAGGGACACCCAGAAAGGATTGTCCCCCATAGGTGTGGCCCCACAGGAGCCCGTGGAGGGGGTGATAAATCCCCTGCTGGGCTCAGTAACTGGGAATATCCCTCTCCTCCCAAGAGCAGCATTCCAGAATTGTTATTTCTGCAGCAAAATCAGCAGCTGGGTTTTCTGGGGGTTTGGTGGGATCCGAGGGCTGTTCCACAGAGACGGAGCCTCCCACAGGCAAACCCCGTCCAGGTGGGTTTGCAAACCCCATCCAGATGGAGAATTCTGGAATAACCTCTGAAATAACTGAAGCCAATGGAATATTCTCCACCCGCGACAAACACGGAGAAGGACAAGAAATGCTCATCCAGGGAATGTTTCCAGGGGTTTTATGGGCTCATCCTTGGCGCTGTCCCAGTCCTGTTATTGATGAACCTCTGGAACACAGACTGAGGCTGTTCCTCTCGCTGTCCACTCAGCTGCACTGCCTTTGTCTTCATCACCATTCCCATCAGAGAATTGATTTCCAAACCAGGAGCCATCCCAACACTCAGCTGAACGATCCCAGTATGGATTGTGGGGTGATGGGAGCAGTGAGGATGGATAACGCAGCCACTCCATGAGCTCCAGCCTGGGAATCACCAGGAAAAACGGCGAGACAGCATTTCCCTCACTCCTGAATCCCCCGAAATCCACTTCTCTCCGCTTGGACAGAATTCCCAGGTACATGGCGGTTTTGGTTTACCCATTGAGCAAGTAGGAGCCCTGAGCTGGTAATTAACGCCTGTCTAATTACCTGGAGAGGCCCTGGGAAGGCGATCAGTGCCCTGCCCCATGCCCCTCCTTCCCCAGCTCTGCATCGTGAGCAGTGACCTTGTAAAACCACACAAACACCAGCAGGAGCAGGGAAACAAAGGACAAACAGCTCCAGCTCCTCACAAAATCGCTTTTTACAGTGGTTGAGGTCAGAACGAGCCCGGCTCGTCCAGGCGCTGGGTCAGCAGTGTCATCCAGGGGAGATCACAGCTTTCCTTTCTCTGGAATAAAAAAAGACAAAATATTCCCTGTTCAGGCATTCATTCTGTGATTGGGAGAGATTGGAGGGGGTCCCAACGAGCTCTCAAATCCCACTGAGCCCCTGCCCACATGCCCTTTGCCATGCTGGATCCACATCCTCCCAACCTCAGGAATTTGGTGATGGAACCCTGGGACTGCTGGAGCCAAGGTCGAGCTGCCCTCTGCTCCCCCTCACCCACATTCCACATGTGCAGAGCTCAGCCTGGATCAGCTCCGGAGGAAATCAAAGGATGTTAAAGCTCCGGAAAACAGGCACCAGGAGCCTGTCACCTTCATAGGGCAAAATAAAGATTCTCAAAAAAAAAAAAAGATTCTTATTGCAGGTTTCCCTGCTTGCTTTGCACTTGCCTGAACCCACCAGTCTGGGTTAATGCTCAGTTTGGGAATTGATATTTGGGAAGGGCTGGAAGGAGCGAGGCTGGGCATATGGCAGCCGAGGAGAGCCTCACTTCTACCATAATAATATATAACATAATATAAAAAATGTATAACATAATAATAATAATAAAAAAAATCACAAAAACAAACAAACAAAACAAATAACAATAACCATAAATACCAATAAAGCCCAAACGCTCTGTTTTTCCTGGAGATGAATCCCAGGGAAGGAGGACTCAGGGATGATGAGGGTGAGGGGTCCCCCCTGGATATTCCCTGTGATTGTACAAACACAGCAGGACTCTGCCACTCTGGGTGTGTTCCAGGGAGAATTTATAAATAAATAAATTCATCTTGATGGGCTTTGTTTTGTCCCCAGTAGACACGGGCTGGGAGAGGAAATCGATGGCTTTTCCTTTTATCGCTGTCATTCCCGATAGCTGCGAGACGGGAATGGGGAAATATTTCCAGGGAGCGCTGTGCTGCGCTCTGTCAGAGGCTTCAGAGGTAAATAAACAAGTTTTATTGGCTGCTCTTACATCTCCGTGTAGCGTTTAATAGATATATTAACCACCGATGCAGCTGCCAGATATCCCAGGGAAATATCGCGTACATCACAGCTCGGCCTCGCAATGTCACAACAAATCTGCATTTTCCTAATGGAAACCAGCTCTGCTCCCATAAACCACTCAGGGCTCTGGCAGCTGATTTCCTGCCAGTCATTTCTCCCCTCTCCTCTCCCTGAGCTTCTGCAGTTCCACCCCAATGACCTTCACTCCCTGCTGGCTGGGGGAAGCAGGGATGGGGATGGAAATTTGGGGTTGAAGAAATCCAAACAGGGAGTTTGGGATGGAACATGGGAGCTCCTCAAGCACAGAGGACACAGGACCAGCCCAGTACCCAAAACAGGATTTCAGCACAGCCAGACCCCCACGGTTGCAGAGCTGATGCCTGAACGCAGAAATGAAAATAAATAGAATTAAAAAGAGGCAGAGTCACCACATCTCTGTGGTGGCCAGGCCTGAAGAGGAAGAGCCAGCGGTGTTTCATTTTGTGGGGCAGCGGGGGAGCAGCCCTGGGCACCTCGGGCACTGACCCTGTTTGTCCTTCACTGATGTCCTCCTGTGTGAAATGCACCGTGGATCGGTGCTGGGATCTAAATCAAGGCTCTCCAAAGGAGAACAAATCTCGTCTTTGCTCTTTCTTCTCTCCAGGATGCATCAGGGGCAGCTGCCCTGCAGGGGAGGTTCCAGGTCACCAGTCCTGAGTGCTCCAGGTTTTGTTCCCTGAGCCCGAATCGGCCCCAGAGGATGGACCTGGCACCGTGTGAGCTCTGAGCTCAGTGCTGAGCTCTGCTCCTCCCCCACAGCTCCAGGGGATCCATGCCAGAGCCCAGATGTTCCATCTGCCTTGCTCAGAATCCATCCCAGAGCCCAGATGTTTAATGTGCCTTCCCAATAATCCATCCCAAAGCCCCGATGCTGGATCTGCCTTCCTCAGGATCCACCCCAGATGTTTGATCTGCCTTGCTCAAGATCCATCCCAAAGCCCAGACATTCGATCTGCCTTCCCAAGAATCCATCCCAAAGCCCAGATAACCTGACTTGAATTCTGCTGCAGCTGAACAGCACCTCATGTCTTTGTCTTCTCCGTCCTCGTGAAACAGTGCCTGTAATTTCCATGGAGTCTCGGGTTGTGTGGATTTGTTCTCTCACAGAAACACAGCTCAAGGTGGGTGCACTCTCAGAGTCCCCCTGGTTCGCCCTGGGAGGAATTGTCTGAGGAGGAATTTCCCGAGAACCTTGGCCTCAAAGCCTCCATGAGAGCCCCGAGTTCCTGGGACTGTGCATTCACGGGGAACTTGGAAAAAGAGCGAGAGAGGCAAAGTCCAGCCAAGGCAGAGGATGAAAAATGCATCAAACATCAGGAGAGACGAAGAGATGAGAGGAACAAAATAAAAACAAGGAGCAAAGGGAGCGTCTGAGGGAAATTCTTTCTGATACAGCAGTCGGTGATAAATAAAATATGTTGGAGCACAATGCTCTGCAGCAGCCTGGCTCGGGGCTGCTCCTCCTGTGTCTGATCCAAACAAAGTTCCCAGCGCTGATTGAATTCACCAGAGCCAGCCTGTGCTGCCTGGAGCCGCTCGTTCTGATCCAGCATTCATGCTTCTGAGCTGCTGCGGGGGCTCCAGCCCCATTCCAGATTCCATCCGGCTCTGCTGGGGTTTCAGGGCCCATCTGATCACCGAGATAACGAGGACCTGCCCCGACACACAGCCCACGCTCCGCTCCCTGCCACAAGCTGTTTGCTCCCCCACAAAAATACTCCAGGAGAAGTTTCCCAGAGAGAAATAAGGAATAAATATCCCCCTTACCAAGGCCAGTGCATTTTCCCCTCAGTGTAGGGTCGTTGAATGTCCCCGGTCTCTGCCAGCCCCATCCTGAAGGGCAGAAATCCCCAGGGGAGGTCCCTGCAGGTGAACTGGGTGTGGCCCCAGTTTGGCTCACCTGTGGCACTGGGGATGCCACACCGAGCTCCGAGCGGCAGAACCGGAGAATTTTTGGGTCGGGGGGTTCATTCCTGGTCTTCCTTCAGCAGCGGGGCTGGGGAAGGGGCTGGAGGGGCTGGGGAGCTGGGAAAGGGCTCAGCCATGAGCAAAGGGGATCATGGGACCTTGTGGCTCTGCACAACTCCCTGACAGGGGGGCAGCCGGGGGGGTCGGGCTCTGCTCCAGGGAACAGGGACAGGAGAGAGGGAAAGGCCTCAGGCTGGGCAGGGCAGGGGGCAGGGGATTGGGGGAATTCTTCATGCGAGGTTGATCCAGGCTGGGCAGTGCTGGAGTCCTCAGCCCTGGCACTTGGCACAGGGTAGGGATGCCCGGGCAGTGCTGGGAGTGGCTGCACTCGCTGCTCTCAGAGGGCTTTTTCAGCTTTAACGACTCTGGGATTTAACTGACAGGACAGTAGTGGATCCTTTCCCTGTTCCTGACATCCTCACAGCCCCCTGGGCCCTGGAATGACCTCTCTGATTGGTTTGATCCCAGCCCAGTGTCCAGGGCTTGGGAATGACCCCTGTGATCAGTCCCCAGTTGGATCCCAGCAGTGCCCAGTGCTGCCCAGTCTGTGGCCACCCACGGTCACCACCAGGGCACAGGAGCAGCTCAGGTTCCACTGTCCCCTGGCTGGGCTCTGTCCCCACCCTTGCTGGGCTCTGTCCCCTCCCTGGCTGGGCTCTGTCCCCTCCCTGGCTGGGCTCTGTCCCCACCTTTGCTGTGTTCTGTCCCCTCTCTGGCTGGGCTCTGTCTCTCCCCCAGCTGGGTTCTGTCCCCTCCCTGGCTGTGTTCTGTCCCCTCCCTGTGTTCTGTCCCCTCCCTCTATCCCAAGTGTGCCCCTCTGGGTGACAGCTGTAGGCTCGGAGTGGCAGCAGCTGCCGGGAGGGTCGGCAGGGCTGGGGAACAGGAAGGACCTGGGGCACCAGCACAGGGCTGGGTGACATCAGCTGCCAGCTCCAGCTGTGCCCAGCTGTGCCCAGGGCAGGGCGGTGGCAGGGTGATGCCACAGGGTGGTGGTCCAGCTGTGCCCAGGGCAGGGTGATGCCACAGGGTGGTGGCACAGCTGCTCCACCTGCTCGGGGCAGCAGGGAAACCCTGAGAGTGACCCCAAAGCACAGGGAGGGCAGAGCTGTGGGTAAAGCCAAGCTGGGCTCTCCACAGGGGACTGAATCGGGGTGAGGAGGCTGAGCCAGGCCCTGGAATGAGTCACAGGGAGGAAGCAAAGGTGGGTGAAATTCCCAGCAACTTCTGGCACCATCAGATTGAAGCTACAAAGCCCAGACCTGCTTTGAGCTGCCTCAGTTTTGGTGTTTCTCAACCTTCAGCCTGGAATTCCAGCAGGGAATTTCAGCTGCAAAGGGTGAGAGCAGAGGGAAGGAACCCCTGGCTCTGTCAGCCCTTCCCAGAGACAGGGACCCCTCCCACTGTCCCAGGTGCTCCCAGCCCCAATGTCCAGCCTGGCCTTGGGCACTCAAAGGGATCCAGGGGCAGCCACAGCTGCTCTGGGAATTCCATCCCAGCCCCTCCCCACCCTCCCACGCAGGAGTTTCTTCTCGTCCTTGGACCAACACAATCCTTGGACTGTCAGGTTCATGAAATCTCACCCTGCTCTGGCTTCCCACCCCGCTGTCCCTGCAAATCTGAGTCCCAGAATTCTTCCAAGATTATTTCAGCCCCATATCCTTGTTCTCTTTCCCTCCAGGGAAGTCAAAACTTCTTCATCAAGCCCTGCCTGACACATTGAGAAATGTATGGATTCATTTCCTATTTCAGCTGGGCATATTTTTATACTGTTTTTTAGTTAATTGCGTAGCAACTTAATTTATCCTTTGTCAATTTGTTTTCCCCCCATAAATGATGTGCCAACAATCCGTTATTTTTAACGAGCTTGCAGCGAGCGTCCCCACGGCCATAAATCAGCTGCTTGTTGGAGCCCTTCATCGGGAAGGAGAGATCACTGGGATTCATTCTGTGCATTCCTGCGGGTTTTTTTGGGTTTTTTTTCATTCAGAAGGGATGATGGCAAAACTGTGTTTGCAGCCAGGAACTGAGAGCATGCTCTGAGAATCAGAAAGAAGGAGAAATGTGTAAAAATTTTAATTTTTTGGGTTTGGGAGGTGGTTTTTAGTCAAGCTCAAGATAAGCAAAGGGACAGATTCCTACCAGGAATCCTGAAGAAGTTTCCCCTTTCAGCCCAAGGTGAGGGATGGTTTGGAAATCGCTCTCCTTTCTTCTGCAAGCACAGTTTTTAAAAATAACTAAATCGGATTAAAGTTTAATTTTAAGAATGCCCTCTGTTTTCAAATTCTTGATTGAATTACCCTTTAAAAACTCAATCGTAATCCTTCAGGAGTTATCGATTCCCGGGGAGGGAAATGCCAATAGGACCCATCAAATTGACAGAACAGCCTCAATTTGCCTCAATAACTCTGGGGCTGAGACTGATTCCCGGGGCCTTCTCAGCATCCTGGAGAGGGAACAGGGACAGGAGAGGGCACAGGGGATCAGAGGACATGGGGACAAGGGTACGGGGACAGGAGGGCAACAGGGGACAGAGGCATATAGGGACAGAGGGTATGGGGACAGAGGGCATGGGGACAGAGGGGAGGGGACAGAGGGTATGGGAATAAAGGGTACGGGGACAGAGGGTGCAGGGGACAGAGGGCACAGGAGACAGAGGGAGGGGGACAGAGGGGAGGGAGAGAGGGAAGGACAGAGGGCACAAGGACCTGGCACAGGACACTTTCCCAGGCATCCCTGGTGATGGAAGTACCCTCCCAGCAGGGCAGAAACTTTCATTTATGGCCCTGCACTGAGCTTTGGGGTCAGCACCGAGCTTTGGGGTCAGCACAGAACTGTGGGGTCAGCACCGAGCCGTGGGGCCGGCAGTGGCCCAGGGACCCTTTGGAATTCTGAGACGGAACTCCCTTTATTCAGCATTTCCCGTGGCTGCGGAGGGCGCAGGAACAGAAGAAGCGCCCCGGGGCAGCCCTGGGGCTGCACAGAACGCTCAGCCCGGCACCACCGAGGAGGCTCCCGGATTTCCTCGGTTTCCCTCCCATCCCTGGAGCTCCCACATTCGGGATCTCCGAACATCCCCCCGCTCGTCTCCCTAACCCAATCACACCTCCAGCGGCACTCAAGGCAGCTCAAAAGGAGAAATAAACCTTCCCTTTGAATCCCAGCGGGGTTTTTCGAGTTAAAACGGCGCCGCGACAAAAAAGCCGGGGTGAATGGAGCTCGCAGGATATAAACACGGGCTGGATAATTCCCGTTCCCCCCGGGAACAAAAGGTTGCCGCTCTTGAATAGAGGCACTGTTGAGAAAGCACTCGAGAAAGGGGACGAATCAATTAATGCCTGGGATGGTTTGAATGTCCCACTATCAGAAAAACAAGCCCGGCTTTAATGGGGAGATAATTCAGTTTACTGAATCCAATTACACGTAATTGGCTTCTTCCCTTTCTTCACCCCCCGGTTTTAATTGCTGCTGGCACCGGGCCCTGCTGCAGGAGCTCCTGGCTCTGCCAGATGTGTGTGCTCTGTGTGCTGCCGGGGCGGGGAGGGAGCAGAGGATTCAATCACCCTCGGAGGGGCACATCACAAACACATCGCTCCCCGGGGCTCCGTGGCCCTGGAGGAAAAAGCACCCATGGAACGCAGCCAAAAATCTACTCAGCAGAGCTCCCAGGAGGCAAAATCTCGGCTACGTTTTGTGCTTTTCCTCTGGGCAGAGATCTCTGTGCTGTGCGGGTGTTTTGGGACACGGGGTCTGGATCCAGCCCAGTAAGGGATCAGCCCGGGGCTGGGGGGTCTGACCAGCTCGGGGGGACATTTTTGGTGACATTCCCGTGCTTGCCCAGCTCTGCTCAGCAGGGCTGTGCCTTCCTTCCCTGGGATCCCAAATCCAGAACTCTCCATCTGCCATGGGATTGGCGGCACTGCCGGGCTTGAGTGAACGCCGTGCGGGCTGGAGAAACAAATCCACGCTTTGTGGGGAAAGTTCACCTTGGAAAAGGAGATACAAACCCAGAGAGACCCCGGGGAAGGGGGGGGCTTTGGTTAACGGGGAGGTGCGGAAAGCACAGAATCGTGGAATTGTTTAGGCTGCAAAAGTGCTCCAGGACCAGCAAATCCAAGCTGTGACCAATCCAGCCCTGAGCACTGAGTGTCCATCCAGGAATTCCTGGGACACCCTCAAGGGGCAGTTACATCTTTTCCATGAGGAAATTCCTCCTGATATCCACCTTGGAGAAGTTGGAGGCCATTCCCTCTCATCCTCTCCTTTATTCCCTGGGATCCATCCCACACCTCACCCTAAATCCTGGGTTGCTTTGGCAGCTCCAGCCTGGTTAAAACTGAAATTCTCTGACACATATCCGGAGAGATCCAGCCCATGGAGCAGAGACTGCAAGGGAACGCTGCCAGCAGTGAGAGAGAAACACCAACAGCTCCAGCCACAAATGTTCCCAGGTTTATTTTGTTTTTACTTTTTCGCAGGACAAGCTCATAAATTAGAAGGATGTGCCTCGAGAAGAGCCTGGCAGAAAAAAAGAATAATAAAATAAAAAGCAAGTGCCCAGTGAAGAAGGTGCAGGGCTGGGCTGTTAAAGCAGCTGAGTGTGGGGAAGGAGAAGCTTTTTAAAAATCGATAAGAAATGTCACTGGGAAGGAATGTGGGACTCAGTGCCAGGGTGGGCAGGCCAGGAGGGGCTGAGAAAGGGATTACAGGGCTTTGGGGGGAATGGGGATGGGCAGGAATAACACCCGGGGTGGGAGAGGGGTGAGACCCGGCTGGGGATGCTCACCTTGGTGTCCCACTATGGGTCGGGCTAAACCTCAGCCCCTCCCCCCCAGGCTCAGCCATCCCCTTCAGCCTCAGGAACCCAAATCCATGGGATTCCAGGGGTATCTGGGTGCTTGGCTGCAGATTCTTATTAAAAAAAACACAAATGGCCTAAAATCCTACAGTGCATGATGCACATGCAGCACTCTGCAGATCCCAGAGAGGGAGGGAGAGAAGAACTCGATGTCTTGAACTCTTTAAAACCATTTGTCTTGCAAATGAATCCATATTAATTGATCAATAACGTCCAAAAACCCTCCAAAAATAAGATGAGGAGCAGCTGGAGAGACAGAAGGAGGAGGTGGTGCAGGATGGGGGTGGGAAAGCACTGCAGGAGTGGGGACAACAGGAGAAGCAGAGGAGGGAAATTCAAAAACAGAAAAAAGAGGTGGGAAAGGATCGCGGTAATCATTGTCTGTCCATGTCTGGGGCCTGCTGGGCTCTGGGTGGGTTCATTTCTGTATTTATGGGAAATAAAGACCATCCCTGGTTTCTGGGGGTGCCAGTGGGGTGGGACAGGTGCAGTCGGACAGGGGGTGAGGTGGCTCTGCCTGCCCAGGCTGTGACCCCTGGGTGGGCAGAATCCCCCTGTCCTATCCAAAACACCCTGGTTGTCTGAGGTTCCATGGAAGCTGTAATCAAACCACTCTGTGTTCTATCACCATCTCCATGAGCTGTTAAACCAGGTGGGGCAGAGCTCTTTATCCTCAGCATGACCCAGTCCTGATAACACCCTATGGGGGCCATCTTTGCTAATGGGCCATCCAGGGCTCTGGGAATAACTCCTGGAATTCCATCATCCCATTGGGAGATGCCCCGCCCAGAGAGGAGGAACTGGACATCCCTACTGGCACAGAAACTGAGGCTCTGGGACACTGGGACACTTCTCCCACTGCATTCCCGGAGGAGAGGAGCTGAGAACCACCCCTGGACCTCCAGAGATGGACTGGACCTGTGTGCAGGATCAGCGCTTGGACGAGAGCACATCCATCACTGCAACGGGACTGCAGCACCATTGAACATTGAACATTGAACATTGAACATTGAACATTGACCCAGAGCACATCCATCACTGCAACGGGGCTGCAGCACCATTGAACATTGAACAGCATGCCATTGAAATGACATTGACCAGAGCACATCCATCACTGCAACGGGGCTGCACTGACCATTGAACATTGAACAGAGCACATCCATCACTGCAACGGGGCTGCACCACCACCCTGCCCAACAT
>VKON01002726.1:0-18480 GCA_009741485.1 Malurus cyaneus samueli | reverse complement strand
GGTGTCAGGTTGGGTTCTCCGTTCCAAGGAAGGTTCCCACTTTCTTTGGCAGACACCTGTCTTTCAAACCAATACACTGGTTTGTCTCCCTAATCCAGCTCAGGAGCCTTCCTGGAGAGGGGAAGAGCTGCCTGCTTAGGCCGGATCAAGGAATTCTTCATATTCCCAGAGCTGGGGTGAGACTCCAGCTCTGGATGAGCTCTTGGAGCTTTGAGTTCTGTTCTAAAAGGGTCTCAGGATGTTCCAGAGCAGCTCTGGTTGTTTTTATCACCCACGGCAGAGGAGTTTCAGCATCTCACGAGCTGATTTAAATAGCTCCAATTGCAGCAGGTTTGGAATTTCCGTCTGGGGAGAGATTTCAGTGAAACTTCAGCAGAGGTGGGAATTGTTTGGGTTGTTTTTTTTCCCCTTTTCTTTCTCCTGTCATTTCTCCTCTTGATGCAGCTCTGTTCTTGCATCAAGCCACGCTCAGAAATGTCAATAAGGGATCTCTTTCCCTTGGGATTTCTGCCCCATTTTTCCAGCCTTCCAAAGCCTCCCTGGGTTGATTAAACAGCCAAACATTGCTTTGCATTGTCACAAATGTGGGGAGACTCAGCAAACGCTCACAGCTCTGTTTCTCCCGTTTTCCATAATTATCAGTTTCTTTAGAAAATTCAGGTCTCTTTTCCCCAACTCACATTTTCATTGACAAATAAGGCACTGCTGAAACAGAACTTGCACCCTAAATAAATATCCGGAATATCTGAGTTGTGTGCTGAAAGTAATGGAAGAAAAGGGGAGAAATCTCTGGATTTATAAGAGATAAAGCCTTTGAAAATAAAATAAAAAATGCACAAAACTTGAACAATAAACAGGCAGTGCAATATATTCACATGTAAAGTTTCATGGAAAATTTAGATTGTTCCCTGGAAGTTCAAGCAGAATCTTTGCCTTCAAAAATCCAACATTTCCTTGCTCAGCAAAGATCCCTTGGATACATCTTCCTGGTTCCATTAGAAAAAAACATTTCTTTGAACCATTTAAATTCCAGATTTCTCCTTATTTTGTTACCTTTGCAGTGTTATGGGTGCAGCCATGAAAAACCACTCAGGAAATGACACCATCCTCATTTTCCATGGGAACAGGAGAAGGATGTGCTCAGGATGGGACTGTGACCCTGTACCTATGGGTGGGAGAGCTGTGCTGGGTTTGCCTCATGAAAATATCCTGGGAATGCTCTGAAGGGCAATCCTGACTCCTGGAAATCAGTGGGAGAGCTGGAATTCCCTCCCGGGAGCGCCCCAAAAGCCCTCAGGGGCTGCCGATTGTTGATTTAAATCAGTGCCACTGACAGGAATCCATTCCTGGGGCAGGTGGAATCATCTGATTTTAGGGATAAGGAAGGAAGGATCATCCCTTAAAATCTGCACAACGAGGCTTTGGCAGCTCGAGCCTGGAATTCGTGGGGATTTAAATGTTCTTTATGGCCTTTCTAAGGGCAGATCACAGAGATTTGGCCACAGGAAACAAGAAACCCCCAAGGAGCACAGAGTTCTCCAGCAGCTCCTTCATCCTTCCCCTCACCACCCCATTCCTCGGCTTCACCTCAGAGCGCTCCCTTGGCTGGGCTCTTTTTGGAGGAATTTGGTTCATGTGGAGCTACAGAAGGAGGGGAAGAGGCTCTGGTGTGATTGTTGGAGATCTGGGAAGGTCCAGGGGTTGGATTCTTGATCCTTTGGGATCCTTCCCATTCAGGATATTCCCGGATCCTGGGATTCTCAGGCATGAACAGCCAACTTCCAGAAATTTCCAATTTCCAGAGAAGTTTTCCTGACATTTCTCTGCATCCCCTGAGATGTTGCTTCTCCTCCAAAGGTGGGACACCAGCAGCTCTGGAGTTCAATCAGAAATCAGCTTTTGTCCGGGAGAACAGAGCCCAGGGTCTTGATTTGGGGCAGGATTGGGATGAAAAGCCCAACCCATGTTCTTGCTGCTCCCCTCCCCACGCTCCTGGCCCATTTGCAATTAAATCGGGCCTCGTTACCCTCCGAAGTGAGGGAAGCTGCTCTGAAAATCACAAGCAGGAGTCTCTCTACCTTTTGACAAATCATTTTTAATGAAAAACATCTGCTCGAGCTGCAAAGTTTCTCTCATCGTCATTCCCACCCAACGCAAATGAGTTTTGTTCCGCGAACACTGAGTGGGGCCACGGGGCCATGGCTGAACGGGATGAGCGGGGACGATAAAACGCAGCGATTTGGGAGGGTGATCCCACCAATCCCACCCGCCTCCCCGGTTAATGATCCCAATGTCCCTAACAGGTGTAATGAGCGCAGCACCTGGCGGCTGCTGCTGATCCAGATGGCCGGGAATCATCTCCCCATCTGCCACGGGATCGGAGTGGAGGCACCGCCGGGTGCCAGTGAGTGCCGTGCAGCTGGAGGAACAAACCCGCGCTTTGTCACTGGCAGGAAAATTAACCTGCAAACGCCAGAGGTTTGTGCCAAAAGGAGACAGAGGAGTCTTGTGACTTTATTTGAATAAAGGGAGAGGCCATGGGACATTCCATGGGGTCTCTCATTGCTACAGGATGCAGCATCCTTTTGTTAGGAAAATTAATCCACAAGCACCAGAGGTTTATGTCCAAAAATGAGACAGAGGAGTCCCGCAACTTTATTCATGAATAAAGGGAGAGGTCATGGGCATTTCCCATGGGGTCTCTAAATTCATAGAGGACAGCTCTTTTATCCAATTTCCGGCCAGTTCCCTCTTCTTTCCCATTGGCTGAGGTACTTGAGAGGTACAGCTCCCCAAAAGCCTGATGAAACCCCCCTTCTATCATACATTGCCCCTTTCAATACATCTCTGTGCCTCTGCTCGGTAGTCTATTAACATAGACTGGGGTAAGCCATCAGTAGAATTCCTATGAAATCCTTCCTATGTTTCTTTCTATCTCCCAATATCAGCCTTCTCTCACCCCAGAGTCAGAGTCTGTTTGTAAAGCACTACCTTCTCATTCGTTTCACTTTTATCCCAATTTCCTGGCTGCAGTTCCCTCTCTCTTTCCCCATTGGCTGAGGTGCTTGAGAGGTACAGATTGCCCAATCCCCTAATACAAATCCCATCGAATGTGCATCCCCCTCGTCACCCTTTTTATTCTTTGTGTCTCTGTTCTTTTTCTCTAATTCCAGGGATATAGCCCTGCCTTGAGTTAGTCTGTGTCAATGGGTGGAATTCCTCTGTAATTTATGGTTCCATCATTGCTCCTTTTACCATCAGGATCTGGCCACATCTCCCAGCAGACTCCACAGTTTGTTTGTAAAGACATCTCCCTCTCATTCCTTTCAAGGGAAGGAGGGAATTCAGATGGGAGGAATGAAACCATCCCCTCTCATCCTGGATCCCTGAACTTGGGGGGCGAGGAGGGAATTCAGATGGGAAGAAGTGAAACCATCACCCCTCATCTCTGATCCCTGCACAAAGGAACTGGGCTGGCAGGAGGCAGAGAGGCGCCTTCCCCCTGGAAGCAGAGCCCTGCTGGCTCATGTCACCGTCCCCATGAAGCTTGCCTTGGGGACAGTGCCCTGGGCTGGACATGGTCCTTGTGCAGCAGGAATGGTGACCCAGCCACCCCAGGGGGCTCCAGCAGGTTGGGGTTGGGACTGAAAGGAATGAGAAGGGAGTGTCTTCACAAGCAGACTGACTCTGGGGGTAAGATAAGGCTGATACTGGGAGATAGAAGGAAAAATAGGGAAGATTCCAATAGGAATCTCTGATTGACTTATCCCAGACTGTGTTAATAGACTACAAGAGCAGAGACACAGAGATGGATATTGAAAGGGGGCAATGTATGATAGAAGGGGGGTTTCATCAGCATTTGGGGAGTCTGAACTCTCAAGTACCTCAGCCAATGGGAAGAGAGAGGGAATGCAGGCCGGAAATTGGGATAAAGAGGCTGCGTCCTCTATGAATTTGAGAGACCCCATGGGAAATGCCCATGACCTCTCCTTTATTCTGAATAAAGTTGTGGGACTCCTCTGTCTCCTTTTTGGACATAAACCTCTGGTGCTTGTGGATTAATTTTCCTGACAGGACTCTTTTCTCAGTAATCAATGACCAAGTGTCCCAGGCCAGCTTGGACAGGGCTTGGAGTACGCTGGGACAGTGGAAGGTGTTCCTGCCCATGGCACTGGATGGGCTTTGAGGTCCCTTCCAACCCAAAACATTCTGGGATTTCATCCCCATTTTCAGGCTGGTGTGCACCAAAGTCAATCAAATCCCAGCTCCCATCTCTGGAATGCCTTAATTACCTGAGGATCCCAACAGTTCCTCCTGCAATTCCCACAGGACAAAGCCCAGAGATGGAAAAGGAGCAGCTGGAAGTGGGGAAAGTGGGACAGAAAGCCCCAGGACTGAGGGGAGGAGATGGAGGTTCAGGAAGCAAACAGGGAGAGATTTCTGCTCTGGGATGGAGATTTCTGCTTGGGACCCCCTGAGCTGTGTCCCTGGGGGCCTGGCTGAGCTCACACACTGGATTTTGGAAGCAAAGCTCCCACATTCCAGGTGGAAAAGGGAGAATTCCACCAACATTTGTTGTGGTTTGGGTCCTCTTTTGTTTCCTTTCGTGGGAATTTTTCTTTCCCATTTTTGTTGCTGATTGCCAGGTCATCCTTTTGATGGCAGGGCGATTAGTAAAGACAATAGGACCTACACCCCACCAAACGACCTACACCCCCCAAACGACCTTGCTAAGTACTGGAGGGGGTGGGTGTGGGGTGTGGTGGTGGCGGGTAACTATATATACTGCCCTGCTTGGCTCAGGGGGAGTTGGCCTGCTACTGTGAGCAGGAGCTCTGACTGCTCTTGGTTCCTGTTTTGCTGCACTGTGATTCTGCTCAATCTGAGCCAGCCGGGACCTGCGCCACAGTGCTCCTGCAGTACACCGGGAATCAGGTGAGTATCTCTGTGTGAGGCTGTCACCTGGGTTTGTGGCTGGGCTGGTTGCTGCTACTGTTGTTATTACTTATTTTCATTTGTTATACATATTAATAAAAAATGTTATTCCCTTTCCCCCATATTCTTGCCGAAAGCCCGTGATTCTTTTCCAAAGCTATAAAGTCAGAGGGAAGGGGGGTCATATCCACCACTCCAAAGGGGGTCCCTGCCTTTATTGGAAAAACACTGTCTTTCAAACCAAGACAGATTTTTGGCGCCCAACGTGGGGCTCAAGGGCACAGAGAAAAAAAGGGGTTACAAAAGGAATAACAGTTTTTGCATGACCTATCCTTGTGTTCTGGGTGTAGGAACCTCACCAGGTGGCATCATGTGTCTAGTATACCTTGGTTTCGGGTGGCACGTATTTGTGGCTGTATTTTTCCCATTTGCAGCTCTTTCCTGACATGGGTCCTCTGACTAAGGCTACGTGGCCTTATCAATTCACACAATGGGTGAATAAGGTGAGGAATTCTGGATTTTTAACTTTCTCTGGACAGCAGGTCATGATACAGGGCTACCACAGCTAAGTGCATGCTTCTGGATTGGGTTAATAATGGTACTTACTGTGAGGAAATGGCACCAGGGGAAGCATTCTCCCAATCCTTCACCCATTTATTTGGGGCTACTCCATCAGCATTGGAAGGGTCCATTCTTCCCCTAGATGCCAACTACATGATACTAATATGCGTATTCTGTTTAGCACTGAAAGACAAGGTGAGACTGCCCTGGGTAACTACTCTAGCTGCCCCAGAGACCAGGGATGCTGCCCCAGAGACCAGGGATGCTGCCACAGAGACCAGGGATGCTGCCCCAGAGACCAGGGAGGCTACCACAGAAACCAGAGACATTACAATAGAGGCAACGGCTGCTGCCCCACAGACTAGCAAAGCTGCCACAGAGCCTGACGCATTCTCCAAGCCGGATCCTGTCCCAGTGCCTGACCCTGCCCAACAACCTACTTCAGAAACTAAATGCCCAGAGTGGGTGAAGGTACTGGTGGAGGAGATACGGGAGCTGCGCCGCCCAGAGTGGGTGGGGGTACTGGCGGAAGAGATGCGGGAGATGCACCAGGGGTTGAGGGAATATGTTTTCCCAGCTGGCGGCAAACCCTCTCCCTGCCCCAAAGAGGAAGGGGGTGATGGCACAGCAGTGGAACCCACGGACATTACACCTGTCCAGGTTCTGGCAGAACCGCAAGCCCAGCCACAACCAGCTGCAGTAGCCCCTGTGCAGAGGAAGAAGTATAAAACCAAATCGGTACGCTCAGCTAATGATGATGGGGAACCAGGGCCCTCACAACCAGCAGGAGAGACAGAGCCAGAAATAATCACTGAGACCCTGCCATATGACACCCTCCGCAAGGTGCGAAAAGACATTGAGAAAAAAGCAGGCGAGGCTTGGTCAACCTGGTTACTTCGGGTTTGGGACCTCATGGGCTCAAGTGTGCAGTTGGATAGCAGCGAGGCAAGGCATTTGGGCCCCTTGACCAAAGATGAGGGTATTAATCAGGTGTTTGTGAGGGAGCCAGGCCCTTTCACTCTGGGAAGGCTTTAATGAGTATAAGAGAGAGGTTTGTCCACAGAGACAGGATGCAGGAATACTACCGTAGAATGCCCTGGAAGACCGTTGAGGAAGGGATCCAACGGCTCAGAGAAGTAGGAGTAATGGAGGTGCTCTTTGGAAGGGACGGGCAGCATCACAATGACCCTGATCAGGTCAGGTGCACAGGACAAATGCTATGGAATCTGGCAAGTCACGGGCCGTCTCAGTATGCCACCTTTATTGCCACGATTAATGCTGATGACAACCGAGAGACAGTGGGTTCTGTAGCCAACAGGCTCCGGTATTATGCATATGATCAATAGCCCATGAGGCTCACGTCTCTGCTGTGGTCAAAGACCTCCAAGAGGAGTTGAAGGAAATGAAGGAGGAGATGAAGAAGATCAGCGTGGCACCAGTGCAGGTCTCAGGCCCCAACACCAGATCCGACGTCCCCAGCAAGGGAAAGAGGGTACACCCCACGAGCTGAGATGTGGTCTTCCTGATGTGACAAGGGGAAGACATAAGTAGTGGGATGGGAAACCACTTCTGCCCTGGCAGCCGGGTGCGTCAGCTCAAGGGGGAAACACTAACCGAGGCAGCTCTTTTAAAGGAGGGTAGCCTCAACTTCCCGTAGCCAACCCACTAGATGCAATGGAGGGGGAGGTGATATGTCAGATTCCCTTGGAGGAACCTGTGGGTGTGCCCATGGAAGGGATGATACCAGGGTTGAGGGGCCCTGCCTCTAGCCAGGTAGAGGCATGGGAAAACCGTGTTTTCTGGACTGTGGATCGTTGGCCTGGCACATCAGAGCCACAAAAATACAAGGCATTGGTTGACACGGGAGCACAGTGTACCCTCATGCCATCGGGGCACGTGGGGGCAGAACCCATTTCTATTGCAGGAGTGACAGGGGGATCACAGGAGTTGACTGTGTTGGAAGCTGAGGTGAGCCTGACTGGGAGGGAGTGGCAGAAACATCCCATCGTGACTGGTCCAGAGGCCCCATGCATTCTGGGCATAGATTTCCTCCGGAATGGTTTTTTCAAAGATCCAAAAGGACTCAAATGGGCTTTTGGAATAGCTGCTGTGGAGGTAGAGGGCATCAGACAGCTGAACACCTTGCCTGGACTATCCGAGAACCCTTCTGCAGTTGGACTCCTGAAGGTGGAAGAGCAGCACGTTCCAGTCGCCACCTCGACAGTGCATCGCCGGCAGTACCGGACGAATCGAGATGCCGTGATCCCCATCCAGAAGATGATCCGAGAGCTGGAGAACCAAGGGGTGGTCAGCAAGGCCCACTCACCCTTCAACAGCCCCATCTGGCCTGTGCGCAAGTCTGAGGGGGAATGGAGATTGACTGTGGACTATCGTGGTGTAAATGAAGTGACTCCACCGCTGAGCTGCCGGTGCCGGACATGCTGGAGCTCCAGTACGAGCTGGAGTCCAAAGCTGCGAAGTGGTAGCCACCATTGAATCGCCAATGCCTTCTTCTCATTCCTCTGGCAGCAGAGTGCAGGCCTCAGTTTGCTTTCACCTGGAGGGGTGTGCAGTACACCTGGAACCGGCTGCCCCAGGGGTGGAAGCACAGCCCCACCATCTGCCATGGGCTGATCAGGCTGCGCTGGAAAAGGGTGAGGCTCTGGAACATCTTCAGTATATCGATGACATCATTGTTGGGGGACACAGCAAGGGAAGTATTTGAGAAAGGGGAGAAAATCATCCAGATTCTCCTGGAAGCTGGCTTCGCAATAAAAAGGAACAAAGTGAAGGGACCTGCTCGAGAGATCCAGTTCCTGGGAGTAAAGTGGCAAAATGGACGGCGTCAGATCCCACTGAGGTCATCAATAAGATCACATCAATGTCTCCACGACCAGCAAAAAGGAGAACACAGCTTTCCTGGGCCATGGCTTGGAGAGCACATCCTGATACAGCCAGATCGTGGGCCCTCTCTACCTGGTGACCCGCAAGAAGAACGATTTCCACTGGGCCCTGAACAGCAGCAAGCTTTCCCAATCAAGCAGAAATCCTCATGCGGTAGCCGCTGCCCAGTCAGGACAGGACCAGAATGAAGAACGTGCTCTACACTGCAGCCGGGAGCAATGGTCTGTCTTGGAGCCTTTGGCAAAAGGTGTCTGTTGAGACTCGAGGCCGCCACTGGATTCTGGAGCCGAAGCTACCGAGGGTCTGAGGCCAACTACACCCCAACAGAGAAGGAGATCTTGGCAGCCTATGAGGGAGTCCAAGCTGCTTCAGAAGTGATTGGGACAGAAGCCCAACTCCTCCTGGCACCCCGACTACCAGTACTGGGGTGGATGTTTAAAGGAAAGGTTCCTTCCACCCACCATGCTACTGATGCTACCTGGAGCAAATGGATCGCTCTCATTACTCAGCGCGCCCGCATTGGAAACCCAAATCGCCCTGGGATCCTGGAAATAATTACAAATTGGCCCGAGGCTGAAAACTTTGATCTTGCTGATGAAGAGGAGCAAGAACAAGTGACCCGTGCTGAGGAAGCTCCACTGTACAACCAACTGCCAGACGAAGAAAAACATTACGCTCTTTTCACTGATGGTTCCTGTCGCATTGTAGGGATGAACCGAAAGTGGAAAGCAGCCGTGTGGAGCCCCACACGACAGGTTGCACAGGCCACAGAAGGAGAAGGTGGATCAAGTCAATTTGCTGAACTCAAAGCCATCCAGCTGGCCCTGGACATTGCTGAGAGGGAAAAGTGGCCAAAGCTCTACCCTTACACAGATTCATGGATGGTGGCCAAGCTTTGTGGGGGTGGTTGGAAAGGTGGAAAAAGGCCAGTTGGCTACGTAGGGAAAACCGATCTGGGCTGCTGAAGAGTGGAAGGACATTGCAGCCCGGGTGGAGAAGTTACCCGTGAAAGTCCGCCATGTAGATGCCCATGTCCCCAAGAGCCGGGCTAATGAGGAGCCACCAGAAAACGAGCAGGTAGATCGAGCTGCAAAGATAGAGGTGTTCCAGATAGACCTGGATTGGCAACACAAGGGTGAGTTGTTCCTAGCTCGATGGGCCCATGATGCCTCAGGCCACCAGGGCAGAGATGCCACATATAATGGGCACGAGACGAGGGGTGGATCTAACCATGGAAGTATTTCCCAGGTTATTCACGACTGTGAGACATGCGCTGCCATCAAGCAGGCCAAACGGGTGAAGCCCCTGTGGTATGGGGGAAGATGGGACAAGTACAAGTACGGAGAAGCCTGGCAGGTTGATTACATTACACTGCCCCAGACCCGTCATGGCAAGCGCTATGTACTCACAATGGTAGAAGCCACCACTGGATGGTTGGAGACCTACCCTGTGCCTCACGCCACTGCCCGTAGCACCATCCTGGGCCTTGAAACACAGGTCCTTTGGAGGCATGGTACCCCAGAGAGAATTGAGTCTGACAACGGGACTCATTTCAAGAACAGCCTTATAAACACCTGGGCTAGAGAACATGGCATTGAGTGGGTATACCATATCCCTTACCATGCACCTGCTGCTGGTAAAGTGGAGCGATGTAACGGACTCTTGAAAACCACCTTGAAAGCACTGGGTGGGGGGACTTTCAAAAACTGGGAGAAGAACCTGGCAAAAGCCACGTGGTTAGTTAACACCCGAGGTTCCACCAACCGAGCCGGCCCTGCCCAATCTGAGCCCTTGCACACCACAGATGGAGATAAAGTTCCCGTGGTGCATGTCAGAGGACTGTTGGGAAAAACAGTTTGGATCAATTCCGCCTCGAATAAGGACAAACCCATCCAAAGAGTTGTCTTTGCTCAGGGACCAGGTTGCACATGGTGGGTGATGCAGGAGGATGGAGAAACCCACTGTGTACCTCAGGGGAATTTGACTTTGGGAGAGAACCCCTTGTAATGTTGGGATGTCTGTATACCACTGTTTGTTGAATACCCTTGCTACTGTATGTATATATGTATATAGTTATATAGTTAGGATGATGTATGTATGTATAGTTACAGATACATGTAGGTATTAATCAAATGGTATGGGAAGAAAAATTCGGGGTGGATAATGTTGTGGTTTATGGGGGTCTCCTTTTGTTTCCTTTCGTGGGAATTTTTCTTTCCCATTTTTGTTGCTGATTGCCAGGTCATCCTTTTGATGGCAGGGCGATTAGTAAAGACAATAGGACCTACACCCCACCCAAACGACCTACACCCCACCCAAACGACCTTGCTAAGTACTGGGAGGGGGTGGGTGTGGGTGTGGTGGTGGCGGGTAACTATATATACTGCCCTGCTTGGCTCAGAGGGGGAGTTGGCCTGCTACCTGTGGAGCAGAGCTCGACTGCTCTTTGGTTCCTGTTTGCTGCACTGTGATCTTCTGCCTCAATCTAGCAGCCGGGACCTGCGCCACAGTGCTTCTGCAGTCACCGGGGAATCAGGTGAGTATCTCTGTGTGAGGCTGTCACTGGGTTTGTGGCTGGGCTGGTTGCTGCTACTGTTGTTATTACTTATTTTCACTTTGTTATACATATTAATAAAACTGTTATTCCCTTTCCCCATATCTTGCCGGGAAGCCCGTGATTCTTTTCCAAAGCTTATAAGTCAGAGGGAAGGGGGGTCATATCCACCACTCCAAAGGGGGGCCCTGCCTTTATTGGCAAAACACCTGTCTTTCAAACCAAGACAAACATCATTCTGCTCATGGGGCTGGACGTGTCCTGGTGCCCCAGGGATGCTCTGGACAGGATTCCTGGGCACCAGCTGCATCCCTGGGCTGCTGGCAAGGGAACCTCCCACCACGGGCACATTTTCAGGGCCATTCAGTCTGTGAAAGGCTAGACAAGCCTTCAAGCACAGACCAGGGTTCTGTGAAATTATTTGACATCATTCAATGCCAAGGGACCTTTAATAATCCAGTCTTCAAGGGAACACTGGCACTGATTGCAGCCCCAGCAGAAATCTGACCTTCTCTTATTCCTCACCCTCGAATCCGCCACAGAATCTGCTCCTGCCGTGCTTAGGGAGTGTCTGTTCCTACTTAATCTGTCTCCCAGACAAAGCTCTTCAGAGAAATTTCCATGCTAATTGTGAGATTAAAAACAGTGAAACAACCACAAAAAAAAAAAAAAAAAAAAACAACCAAAAAAAACCCAGCTCAGGATGCAGATTTTCCAGCCAAGCCTGAAAATCAGCTCCACTTGTGTGCCTTTCCAAAAGGCAGCTCTGCAGTGCCAATCATGGAAAGCAAGAGCAGGGAAGATGTCAGCAGAATTCCCGGGACGCACAGAGGCAGTGAATGGATCCGTGGGCAGCCTGCTGTAATGGCAG
Organism: Malurus cyaneus samueli; assembly: GCA_009741485.1. Lineage (NCBI taxonomy): Eukaryota > Metazoa > Chordata > Aves > Passeriformes > Maluridae > Malurus > Malurus cyaneus. Next base: position 6,655 of record VKON01002726.1, on the reverse strand, counting down.
TGGTGCAAGGGCCATCAAAACCCTGCAGACAGCACGTTAAAAATGACAAAGCAGCTGAAAATAATGATTTGTCCTGTGAACCAGCGGCTGGCAGGGACCGGCGCACCAAAAGAAGGATGTGAGCTTGGAAAGGGCCGTGGTTAACCCCAGCTCTGTGTCAGACAGCTGCAAATCACCCAGAGAGAAACTGATTGTGGGGCTGGAATGATGTAAATGTTCCTCATTTAAATCTGGGGATGCTGGGAAGAGGGGCTCCTTTGGGCCTTTGTTCTTCCTAATTCTGATTTTTGCTCTGGTCCCCCAGCAGGGCAGAGGAATAACCCTGAGTCTGATAAACCTTTCCCTTCCCTGCTCCCGACTTTGTGTGGTTTTATCCTCTTTCCTGGGATGGCAGTGAAAAGTTGTGGGGTTGTGCTGGAGGAAATAAAAGTGTTTTATCACCAGCGAGGTCGTTTCTGTGCAATTAGGGACAGCCCAACCATGGTGCCAGGACAAATGACACAATTCCCACTGTCTGATCCATGCCCTGTCAGGAACCAGATCGTTCCCTTCCCCAAATCTCCCGTTTTACAGGAGTATAAAAGCCATGAAACCCATCAAAAAGGGATTGTCAAAGTTCACTGCGTTTCCCTTTATTTCATAACCAAAGTAATTGGAAATGCGGCGGGGATGGCGAAAGTTGAATTTCCCCTGTGCTGGAGGGCACATCAAAGAGCAGATGCTCAACACGGTGTCAAAAACAGTGAAATTACCCCAAAATCACTGCTTATATTCACATTTTTGAGAAGGTGCTGTGGGGAGGAGGAGGGGAATGTGGGATTTGACCGAGGGGGGATTGTTAATGACATTTGTGAGGACATTTGTGCCATTTGTGATGGCACTCAGGACAAAGGTGAGACCCCAGAGTGACCGAAACCAGGGGGAGATAAACAAGAAGCTGTGAAAATGGCTGGGCCATGAACTTTTATCACGGAATTGGACACAAGGCCGTTTGCAGGAACTCAAAAAACAGTGTAAAGTTGGGTTTTAACACTCCTAAAGCTGTGGAATGATCGCGGTGATGGACTGAGCTCGGTTGGAAAAGTCACGTCCCTGAAAAGTCACCGCTCCCTGCCCCATTTCCAACGAGCAGTGGGGCAAATTCCCAGCTCCTGGAAAACAGAGACATCCCAAACAGTCAGGGGGAGCCAGAGCCTGGGCTGGGCCTTCCATGGAGAGGTGAAACGCCAAAAAACACAGTGGAGTTTGTTCAGATCCTTCTAAAACAGGGATTCAACCCCTTTTGTAACATTTTGGAGTATTGAGGGAACTCATGAAAGGTGCTCAAAGCACCAATAAAATCAGCTTCTCCTCAGTGTAACCTGGGCAGTTCCCTCCCTCTGTGAATCCTCAGGAATTCTCATCTCCTTCAGCAGAAACAAGGCCAGAGTTGTTGGCTCAGAGCTCAGAGTTCAAGGCTCTCTTGTCCCCAAAATAAAGGATTTTTTCCTCATTTGCTGGTGGAACATCCCATATTTCAGTTCGTGCTCCCTGTGCTGTCACTGGGCACCACTGAAGATTCACCTCAAGAGACTGGAGACTGGGAATTGCTCCTCAGGAGAGCTCATGAGGGGGAAAATCCATCAGATATTTCTGTTATCCCGAACAGACAATTAGGAATCCCTGAGTGGTTTGGAGTGGAAAAAGTTAAATCCCACCCAGTGCCACCCCTGCCATGGCAGGGACCCCTCCCACTGTCCCAGGTGCTCCCAGCCCCAATGTCCAGCCTGGCCTTGGGCACTCAAAGGGATCCAGGGGCAGCCACAGCTGCTCTGGGAATTCCATCCCAGCCCCTCCCCACCCTCCCAGGGAACAATCCCTTCCCAATATCCCATCCATCCCTGCCCTCTGGCACTGGGAAGCCATTCCCTGTGTCCTGTCCCTCCAGGGCCTTTTCCAAAGTCCCTCTCCCCCTTCCCTGCAGGCTCCTTCAGGCCCTGGAAGGCACATTGGGGTCACCCCAGAGCTTTCTCTTCCCCAGACTGAATTTCCTTTAATTCCCTCCCTTTTCTGGGACAGTCCTGTTTTTTGGGGCTGTTCTACACCTCTTGATCACCAACACCACCTTTTCCCTTTTTCCTTTATCCTTCATCCTTTGTTCCCCTTTCCTTCCCTCCCACCCCATTATCCCTTTGCCTGGACCCTACAGAGCTCTGGGAAGGGGGCAGGGATGTCCCAGGGACACAGGGATCCCTCAGCTGTAGGGCGGCCGCTGCTCTGCCTTGGAGGGGTCCCCTCCCCATTTTCCCGGTGTTCTCCGTCCCACCTGGCTCCAGGAGGATTTCTCCCAATTTTCCCAGTGTCCTGTCCCCACCCTGGCTTCAGGAGGATTTCTCCCCATTTTCCCGGTGTCCTGTCCCCACCCTGGCTCCCAGAGGGGCTCCAGCCCAGCAGCAGGGTTTATCCCGATGTTTAATGCTTTTGTTCCGCCCTGCAGCACACGCTGTTCATAATCCATGGAAATCCACAGAGCTGGCACTTGGAACCATTTAATTTAAAGATAGCGCCTGTCACTTCCACCAATTTCCCCTTTTTTCCCTCATCCCATTCTGTCCCAGCCATAATGAGGGTGACAGGAGCCATGGCCTGGCAGTGCCTGTCCCACAGGGACCGTGGTCAGCACTGGCCCTTGGAGGCTCCCTGGTCCTGATATCTGAGCCCCAATCACCCCCAGCTTTGCTTCTGCTGGCCCTACATCTCCCTTTGGGGTTTTTATCCCCCCTCAGCTCACTGGGCAGCAGCTGTGGGGCCGGGATGGAGGTTTTGGGTGGGATCCCCATCCCGACCCCCCCGGCTGCCCCTCCTGTCAGGGAGTTGTGCAGAGCCACAAGGTCCCCCCTGATCCCCCTTTGCTCCATGCTGAGCCCCTTCCCAGCTCCCCAGCTCCTCCAGCCCCTTCCCCAGCCCATTCCCTGCCCTGGACACGCTCCAGCCCTTCCCCAGTCCCTCAATGTCCCGAGGGGCCCAGGGCTGACCCCAGGAGGTCCCTCAGCATTGGGGTGGCCTTGGGGACACACTGGGATCAGCCCCTAAAAGATCCGGGCCCTGCCCAGGGTCTGAGGGGCAGAAATGCTCCATGGCCTGGGAGGGGGGAATCCTGCACCCTGCAGGGTCCTGGGGTTGTGGATGGACACACGGACAAACCCACAGATGACCCACAGGAACATGGACAGACCCACAGACTGACCCACAGACAGACAGACACACGGACAGACCCACAGATAGGCCAGAGACTGACCCACAGACCCACAGACTGACCCACAGACCCATAGACACACAGACAGACAGACAGACAGACCCACAGACTGACCCATACACAGACCCACACACTGACTGACACACAGACATGCCTGGGGCCACCAGGGACTGGAGGGGACATCCCTGCGTTCACTGTGGGGCCATCAGGGACTGAACACCATCCCTTGATCCCCAGAACACTCCGGGCAGGTCCCTCTTCTCCTGAATTTGTGCCTTTGAGCTGCCTGGGCTGTTCTCAGCTCTGTGACCAGGAGCCAAACTGCACCAAACTGCCCCAAAATCTGGCTCAGCTCGGGCTCTGGCTCCTCCTGCAGAGATGCTGTTGCCAGGGGGCTGATACAGCAAAAAAACTCTCAAAAACTTCTGGTTTTCCTTTTCTCTGCCCTCAGAGGAACTTTCTCCCAGTCTGCCCCTCCTGCCCAGCAGCCTGTCACCAGAGCTGGCAGTTTCTCGTCCCCAGTCCCTGCATTATGTGCCAATTACTCACTCGCTGTTTCTCCTCCCCTTCCCCATAATCTCATTTTAATGTGTTATGTCACAGTTTTAATAAACCCCAGTTCAAAGGATGAGCAATTATACGACAACTCATTCACACATGAAAGTAGTAAATCCCAGCTAAAATAGAAAAAAAAAAAAAAAAAAAAAAAAAAAAAAAAAAGAAAAAGAAGAATGGTGGCAATCGCTCATTGATTCCCTTCTGCCTGCAATACCTCGTGTCTGCTGTGGGTTTCAGCTGCTGCAAATCCACCTTTGATTCCAGTGTCTCACCCCACTGGAATTGCCGGCTCCGAGGTGGATTAGTGCAGCTTGGGAGATAAGGAACGAGGTCGGGGTTTATCCGCAGCCCGAATGAGAACAGCGATGGTTGCTGCCCTGCTCGGGCTCCGTCCCGGGGGAGTTTTATCCTCTCCGAGCATTTTGTTTACACTTTATAAAAAATCATTTCCTGCTGAGCAGTGGAGAAGAAATCATCCCCCAGAAGATGAAAAAAGGTGAGGGAAACAATTCCCTTGGACTCGGATTTCTGTGGCTGTTCCCAAACTCCTAAAATGAGGAAAAACTGCTCTTGATTCAAAAGGGTGAGGGAGGGATTGGGCATTGGGCTGAGAGTTCAGGGTGGCTCTGAGCAGCTCCAGGGGAGGCTCACAGCAGCTGAGGGGATCCCTTTTCCCTGGAAAACTGGGATGGTTGGGATATTGCAGGTTATGGGTCAGCTCCTGGCCAGGGTGAGCCACAATCACAAACCAGGAGATGTCACATCCAGAGCTCCTCCTGAGAGCCCATCAGGGCTGGGTAGGTGCCTCCTGAACCCCTGGGGATGAGAAATCCCAGATTTCAGAGCAGAATGTGCGGCCTCAACCCTCCCTGGGGCAGGAAAATCCCCTTCAAGCAGCAGGCTGGGTGAGATTTCCCCATTCCCTCAATCCCCTGTGCTGGAGGCAGGGATGGAAAACCACAATGGAAAGTTTCATCCCTGCAAAGCCCGGCCTGCAGGAGTTCCCCTCACTTTGCCGTGACCTTCTGGAGCAGTGACAGCTGGGAGGACAAAATCATGGCTAAAGTGCTAAAGAATTCATTGAAAATTGCCTGGAATTGGTGAAAGGAAACTTCCTGCAGCCCCAGCCTTGGAGGGACAACGCAGAGCTTCTCTGCTCTGGTGAGTGAGAGTGACACTGGAGTGCGAAGCCTGCGACGATGCTTCGAGTCCGGTGCTCTCATCTCCTTGGCATGGTTTACATTGCCAGTTAGACTTCCGCTGAAAGAGGCATTGACATTCCTTGTGACATTCCCATCTCTGGCAGGTGCCATTCCTATCCCTAATGGGGACATTCCCATTCCTGAACAGTGACATTCCCATTCCTGACTGGTGACATTCCCATCCCTGTCCAGTGACATTCCTGTCCCTGAACAGTGACATTCCATCCCTGATTTAACTAGGGAATTCCCATTCCCTGACTACTGCAGTGACATTCCCATTCTCCTCGTGAATTGTGACAATCCATGCCCCTTCCATAGTCGTTCTTATGTGGCATCATTTGAATCCGATTTGTCTTCTGAAATCCCGGTGACATTCCCATCCCTGTCCAGTGACATTCCTGTCCCTGAACAGTGACATTCCCATCCCTGAATTGTGACATTCCCATCCCTGAACGGTGACATTCCCTTCCCTGTTCGGTAACATTTCCATCCCTGAATGGTGACATTCCCATCCCTGTCCAGTGACATTCCAGTCCCAGGCCAGTGACATTCCCATCCCTGGCCGGGGACAGCATCCTCAGGAGCACAGGGCTGCTTTCCCAGAGGCTGCAATATTTTCAATTTCAATGTGGACCTAATTTTGTTGATTTGCAACGAATACAATTTGAAGCCATGTCTAGTGGCATTCGAGATCTTGGAGGTGATTTTGTGGTGGCAAGTGGCAAAAACGCCCAGTCACACCTGGTGTGATAGGAGTGGGAACTGAATGGATTTATTACGCATGTATAAACATCACAAATGGCCTGCCCGTTATCCTGTGATGGCAATAATGATCCTCCCCTCCTTTTTGAAGTGAAGGATGCTCTTATAAAGGCATCATTTTCATAAAAACATTCTGGGGAAAAGGGAGGAAAAAAAGCAACCAACCCCAAAATACCCTGCAGAACCTTTCACGCTCACCCAAAGAAATAATATTTTAAATTATACAAATGATTAGAACCTAATTCAGCATTAAGGGAAATTACAGCACAATGCAGAAAATTGGGGCTGCTGGTACAGATCTGGAATGATGAAAAATAACAGCGAGTCCTGTGCTTTTCATTCTCATGGCGCTCTGCTTCTCTTTCCACTCTGTCTTGGTTTAGTGTGGACAGCCTCAGCCTGGCTGAAAAGTTCTCCCACCCAGCAAGTTTGTCCTGAATGAACAGAAATGTCCACGATCAGAAACAGCATCAGGCCAGAAAAATAATGGGATTTGCAAGGAGCTGCTCCAGCCTCACCATCAGTGACAAACGCTTGGATTTAAGCAGGAGCTGCTCCAGACCCCAGCCAGCCTCAGCCCAGCCATGGGCTGATTTATCCAGGGACCAGCAAAAGAAATGCAGCAGCCCTTTCCCTTTCCTTTCCCTTTCCTTTCCTTTCCTTTCCTTCCTTCCTCTTCCTTTCCTTCCTTTTCCTTTCCTTCCTCTTCTTTCTTTCCTTTTCCTTTCCTTTCCTTTCCTTTCCTTTCCTTTCTCTTTCCCCTTTTGCCTTCCCCCTTTCCCCTTCCCTTCCCCCTTTGCTATTTCCTTTCCCCTTTCCCATTTCCTTTCCCCTTCCCCCAGAGGGCAATGCTGATGGTCTCAGCCCAGATGTAGCACACCCAAACCCTCCCCTGGTG
>VKON01002724.1:0-18696 GCA_009741485.1 Malurus cyaneus samueli | reverse complement strand
TGGTGTCACCTGCAAACTGACTGAGGGTGCACTCCAACTCCTCGTCCAGATCATTAACAAAGATATGAATCACGGCTGGCCCCCAATACTGTAACCTGTGGAATACCACTAGTGACGGGTCCCAAGATGGATGTTACTACATTCACCACCACTCCCAGCCAGCCATCTTTTTATCCAGTAAATAGTGCACCCATCCAAGCCACGGCACATGACATCCACATCATAGCACCAAAGATTTTTCTGTGTTTTTTAAACAACAAAGATAGCCCCTGTGAGAGAAACAGCATTCCTCATCCAGTATGATCCTCAAGTTTTTGCCCTCTCTAGAAATTGTGTCCTGCAACGGTTCACAAGGGCAAAAACAGGGCTTTTCAACAGAAAAGCACACATATGTAATTGTTACAAAGGCTCACATTAGTAAAAACAAAATTGTTGCTTTTTTTTGGTACAGGAAGGAGAGAGACGGTACTTAAAACTGGCAGTAACTGAAGAGCTGAACAACAGTCTGACACATATACCACGCTCTACCACAGAGACCTGAACAGCATTAATAAAGAAGCCTTTTATTTATTTAACAAGATTAAAAAAAGACTTGCACTCATTAACACTGTGCAGGAACATCATTTCATTGCCAATACAAGCGCAAAAACCAGAATCCTCTTTGTGGGTGGTGGTTGTGTGTATGTATACATGAATGCCTATGTGCATATTCCTGTTCTTCTGTCCATGTATCGTATTTTATGACCACAGATCAGCTCACAGGCAGAGACAAGTCAGAAAATGTTTCTTTTATTCTTCCTTCTTTGTGACAGTTACAAATCTAGCATCAATAAATTAACACACTTTCTAGTGAACATTCTAACCAAAAAAGTTACAAACAGAAGAAAAATAATTTGAGAGATTTCTGTCAAAAAAAGAAACTTTTCCGGAAAAAGTAAAGTTTTTGTTTTGGTATTGCATTTGTCCAAACTGTATTCACCAAAGTTCAAATTTTTTCTAGCTCTATTCAGATACTAAAGCAACCTGTTTCCTAGGTAAGTTCAGCAAGTAAAGAGTTCATTAAGATCAAATTTCTAACTGCCTTTCATTACCACTTCTCCTGTTCCCAGTACAGGGGCAGCATTTCCTCCAGCACTAAGCACAAAACAGTTACCTCTGGAAAAAATAAAATCACAGAAGAGAAAACAACTTGTTGTGGGCCAAGTAGAACAGAGATGCTTTTCTGAAACAAGAACAACCAAAAATTCAACACCCAGTTAAAGCAACCCTTGGGTGTAGGCAGGCTTAAGTGTGAAAAATTAAGTCACATCAGTTTTCCATTTAGATTCCAGGTGCAACAACTGCTGTACCTGTGGGGTAATCATGAGCTTTCACCCCTCTTAAGTCTGGGCTGAAAGAGTGATTTACGGTTTTGGGGCTTATCTCTCATCTATATGATGATGAAGAGAAGGGGAGTCAGTCAAACTGAAAAGTGGCGGCTATGAGAAGAAAATCAAGATAGTATATGATAAATATTTGGCTGAGTTTTTTATTTTTTTCCTGACATTAATATTATTAATCTAGTACCTTTCAGTCGTGTACTGTTTCTAATAGTCCTTCTGAATAGGCGAGGACTTAAGGATTTTCGTTAGTCTTACTGTATCTGGTTACAACTAGATTTCCTAATTCTAAATTGTTATTTGTCTTTTCAGGATGTCTTTAAGTTGCAGCTCTGGGTATTTTAAAATTCGTTGTGGAGTCCTAGCTTTGCCGATGAAAAAACGTGTTTTGTGAACCACACAGGAGCTGCACTGTTGCATGTACAATAATTATTGTAACATTCAGATGTATTTCTTCTTATTTTGAAGCAATATGACTGGGAAATAGTTCTTTTTTATCTGAACACATGCATAAACGTTGTTGGCCTTTGTAAAAAGGTTTTTCCTTGGTTCTTGTTGATTCATGGCAGGATTTTTCTGGCGTTCATCCTGAGAAATGGTCTGAGTGGGCATCCAGTTCCACTCCTTACGCCGAACTGAACCCGAGAGGTGCAGCGATTGTGCCAATGTGTACGGCTTTGTCTGGAGGAAGCACTGTGACAAGAGATCGGTTCAGAGCTGTTTTGAGGGAGTTTTTTGCGGTTCTTTTTTTTAGCGGCCAGGTTCTTGGTTGGAGAACGTCAGCAAGGAAGACATGGTTTTCATCCACATGAGAGCGGGGATTAGCTTTTTACAGTGGAAATGCACTATGTATTTTACATGGCCGTTTAGCTCCAGTGTATTCCAAAGCTGGAGTCAGGTCTTTTGCCTCCTTGTCGATTACTCTCTCTAATTGCAGTTGGAAACTTCAGCTTGATTTTGGTAACAGTTTGAGAATCAACAGCATGGCTCTTTTGTGTATTTGCGAAAAAGTGGATCTGCCATGACAGCGTTTTTAGGGACACTGGCATAGTTTTAGGTCAGCTCTAAACTTCTATGTAGATATAAATTGCGAATTTATTTTCCTTTTTTAACTTTTTCTGTCATCTTTGTTGGTTAACGATATAATTTCTGCAACGGCGTATCGGAACTGAATACCTGATTCAGTCTTGATTTCTCTCTGAGATACCAACTTTCTTCTCGCAGGAAACCGTACAGAAAGACAATCTAAAATGAAATCGTTATGAGAGGAGGCTACGCGGTCCTGTGTGGGTTGTTAGGGTAATACTTATTTTGTTTTTGGTCAAATAATAAAATTTGCACACTCAGTCCTGGAATTAATTAGGATCATTAATATTTTCTTAGGTTACATTTCCTAGCTCTGGATTTCATATGCTTTCGATTATTCTCGATTGACTTTTTGGTTGTGATTGTATCTCTTATGATTGGGAGAGAGTTGATTATGCAGTCTAAATATATTCATGAATCTTGTAGTTGTTGTGTAGTGTGATTTTGTGATGCTGCATAGAGGCAGGATTGCTCTCGCGGGGAGGTTATGGATAATATTCTGTGGTTGTTGACAATCATTAACTCATTGCAGTGCTCGCAGTTGTGTTATTGTGATGCATTTACTATTTTCCATTCATTTTGTCTCTGAGAAGATAGTTAAAGCGCTTAAATGCTCTCATTTGCTTTCTGGAACATAATGCACGTGCCGCATGCATCTCAATCTTCTCAGAAGCGTGCTACACCCAGAGCATTGCTATTGTAATGCTTGTGTTAATTTGTCAGGTGTCCAGCCTCTGTTTTTAGGTGTTATAGTAAGTTTTTTCTCTTGGATTATGGTTCATTTTAGTTTTTAGTTGATTGTATCCGGAGGTTTAGGAGTTTATGTCCCATTTCAGATAGTTGGTTTTACTGTGAGCATGCGTGCTGATACTTCATGCTTTTAAGTTTTAATTGCAGATAAGATGTGCTTATCTGGAGGTTATAGAATATTACCTGCAAGGCATTGCAGGTGTTGAAAACTCACTGGCTTTTTGAACATTCAGGAAACTTGTTGGTGGTTGATTGCTTCTTGTATTTTTTGCTTACTTTTTTATTATTTGCTTGCTATATCTTCTTGCTTTGTAATGTGCTTACGAATTCAGTGTTTTGAGAAGCTCTCTGAGTCAAGGTATGTTCATGTGTGCAGGTTGGGCCTTTTGGTGTGCGTTTATGTAAATGAAGGACTGGCTTACAGGCAGCCACTGCGGGGCATTATTTTTTTTACATACGTTGAAGAATCCTTTTTTTGATCACAGGAGTTGATTGCCTTCAGTTGTCTTCTCTGCCTGCTAGGATACTTGAATTGCGCAGATGTTGGTGAGAGGGCGCATGGAAGCTGCAGCTTTTTTAGGAGAGATGTATTTCATTTTGGTTTCTTTTGCGACGAAGAGTGGCTGTATAGTTTCGGGATTTTCTCATTGCTTAAGGCTTCCACAGGAATCCTCTTTGGACGCTTGGTATTTTTTAGATTCAGTTGAGGTTGTTAGTTCATGCCAAGTGTGCTCTCAGTTAATCAGGTAGGCCAAAAATTTTACTGCGAATGAGTCCTTGGGGCTTTTGTTCTTAAACAAGAAGTATCCTTCTTGGCCCGCATGGATCATTTCTTGCTAGGAGGCTGCTACTGGTGTCAGTGTTTTTTCCTGTGGTTATTTCTTGCATTTATTGGGAGGTCTTGTTTTCTTATCTCGCAGTTGTGCAGGCTTTTTAAGTACAAAACGATGCCGAACGGAATTTTGAGTTTCAGACGTTGTCTCTCCTCTCTGGTGTGATGCTTCAATCCTAGAAGAGCAGCTGACATGGAGTTTTATTTTGTTGATGGGCCCGCTTGTTGAGGCATGGGTGCTTTGACAGCGCACCTATAACCAGGACATGCAAGAGTTTATGTTATGCTGTGTCGGTTGTATCGCTCTACTTGGAAAGGAGCAGTTCTGCGTGGGTTCTTACCCTTGTGTGCTTGAGGGCTGGAGGGAGTGCATCAATCTTCGCGGTTGTGTGTTACTGGAGGGCATCTTGAGCGTTGTCATTGGAGGGCTGGTGCTGCACTGGACAGCTTCCCTGACGTGGGGCGTTCCATGAAGTTTGAAATGCTCAATTTAAAGGAATCATTTTTGAAAATCAGAAGGCAGGCAGTTCCAGAAGTCTCGTGTGCCAGTGTCAGTTCTTCTAAGTATCGTGGCTTATTTTTGTTTTAATTTAAGTGCTAATCTCTTTTGGAGTTTTCTTGACTGCAGTTCATTTTGTATTGTTGACAACTTTTGATGAAGTATGATTTTGGTTACAGATTTTGTTTCATGCTTACTGTGTTTCATTTCTTGGTTTTGTGTTTTGGCTTGTTTTTTTAAGCCTCGCTTTTCTTCCACACTCCTTTTGGATGGTTGATTCTTGAAACAGCTGTTTTTGCTAGTAGAAATTATGATGTGATGTTTTATTCAGATCATCGGCTCAATGAAGAGTGTGTTGGCCTTTTTCCGATGTGGTTAGTTCCTCTGCTGGTTTAATCCCCCAAGCAAGTCCAAGGTCCCCGGCGGAATTGTTTCTGATGCGCCTCCGCGCTACGGCGTCTAAGGTTCGGCGCCCGCTGTGCGTGCCGGCTGTTGCGGACTCTTATGTTTTTGTGACTCAGGTGGTCCGATGACCAATGACTGAAATTTAGACTTGGAAGTCTGTTTGATATTAGGGGAGTGGTTGGGTTTGAATATGCTGAACTTCAGCTAGAGAATTGTATTGAGGCTTAATTTTGCCTAACATCCATTAGTTTTTCAGTGTCTTCGTAGCGTGCCACGCTGATGTTTGGAACCTTTCTTAATTTTTCATGAGGGTGTGGTGTTCCATATTATTTTGTGTGTGGTTGCTGCGATGGGTCAATACGTCAGGCCTTATTCTTCAGACTTAGATTTGCTTTAATGGTTTTCGGCTTGCCTGTAGGTACTTGGCCGTCAGTTTCTTCTGCGTTTTGAAAGGTGATCTGATCTTCTAGAGTTTAGGACCGGGTTCAATACCTAGTTGAGTAGGTGCTCAGTCATGGTTTATTTTGAAGAGTTCTTTTGTCCTGGGTTCTGGTTGGTTTTGTTTGTTTTGTTTGAAACATTAAGCTGTTTTATCAGTCTACCCTTATCACTTGGTGATAGGGAAAGTTTAGTTGCTAGACTTCCCCGAATTTTTGTCTCCGAAGTGCTTGTGAAGTTTGGCAGCATTTGGCGTGGGGAGTTCTTTTTTTGTTTTTGTTTCACTAATCTTTCCACAGTCAATAGTGATTGTGATAGGGGATTTTTCCAGGGGCTGTGACTAGGGCCGTTGCAGGCTCTGGGTTTTGACTTATTTAGAACCTGTTTTTAAATTATTTGACTTGTATTCCTTTTGTCAATTTGTACGTCGGTTTTACATCTGCTTTATATTTTCTTTGTGTAGGGACTTTTTGCTATGAGGGTGACAATGCATCGCAGTGGTAGAAGTGTACGAGTGCTCAACTTTTCTGGTGTTTATCTGCTCTGTGTTTCTTGCATCTTGGGTGCAACACCAGGTACCTAGTGAAACCACTTGAGGAGGGATGAAAATGCCTCTTTCGTGATTTTTGTCTTCTGGTTTTAAGTATAAACATCAGATTAAAGAATCGGAATTCTCTGTAATATTGCCAGACTTTGTTAGAATTGGTCACTTGGGCTTAAGGAGAGATTAGCTTCATCAGTATTGGGAGAGTTCCGTAATTTTTTTATCTGTTTGGTGGTATTGCAAACTTTTCAAAGCTCAGATTTCTTCTTACATTTGTGCTGTAATAAGTCCAGGAATTTGTAAATGTTGTGTGCTAAGACTCTACTGATTGAGATTCCATTGTTGGTAACTAATGATAGGTGAACGATCCTTCTTAATCAGAATGAAATTCCGTTGTTTTGTTTATCCCTCAGGATTAGTAGTTGTGTTCTGAATCTTAAGTCAATCCTTGATTTTGCCTTGTGGTTATCTGTGTGTTGATTTTCTTGGGCTTACGTACAATTCACTAACTGTGGCTTAATCCTTACATTCTGCAAGTGAGTTATAATAAGGTTAGTTATTTTTTGTTACAAAGGAAAAATATTGTTAAATTCTGAAAGGAATCATTATGTAAATTATCAAGAAAATAAGCAGGAAATTTGCATTGTCTGAGTGAGTCTGTAATGCACATCTGATTTATTTTCATTGACAAAGGAGAGGTTTGTTTTTGTTTGCTTTGGATTCCAACAACAAATGTGTATACATTCGTTCTGTATTCATGGTCTTGAAAGGATTCTATATCAGATGACGAGGTGGGGATTGGTAGGTGTGGCTTTGAATTGGGAATGGTTTCAATTTTGGTTTTCTTGTTCTTTTCTGTTTGAATACTAACTCTGCGATCTTAATAGTACCATGGCAATTTTATCTTTTGCCTTTGGGATGCTTGAGGTGCTAGGTTTTTAACAATGAGGGTCATTGAGAGACCGTTGGAGATGTTAAAGTTTTTTGACCAGTTACAAATTATGTAGCCTGTGATTAGAGGTTATGATGATATTCTTCAGTCTGTTTTGAGCTCTGCTTGGTGTATCGATTAAGTGGTGTTTTTGGGTTATCTTAGAGAGGATGCGGTGTGTATTTTCTTTCTTTCTCTAGTGTTGTGGCCCAACATTGAGTAATGTGTATGTGGGAGACTGAGGCGTAATGAGTTCGTCAGTTTTGGAGGACCGAAAATAGTTAATCTTTAGTTACGGGCTGATATTGTGCAGCAAGCAGGCGTTCTAGTCTTGTACTCACAGGTATATTTGGCAGTGTTGTCTCTGAGATGCAACTTCTCAATACACCTCTTCAGACGCTTTCAATGGTTACTTCATGAGGGTTCAGGATCTTATGGAATTGTTTTTCTAACTGGAGTATGGAGGCATATAATCTTCTCTTTTATTGATACGTGTTAGAATGCACTCTTTGATGTTTTCTTCCGATGTTTTTTTTTCTTGCTTCATTCTGTGTGCTAAATGATATATGTCTTTGTATACTGTGGAGGTAAGGTTTTTGGTTTGATGCTGCAGTTTCTACAATGCATTTTTTTTGACAATCGGAGTTCGAAGGGTACTCTTTCTTGAGAAATGTTGGCATCTGTCTTTGTGCTTGGGTGTGCCCAGAGATGAGGAATTTCGCCTTTTACTGCCTTTTTAGTGACTGTCATCCTGAAGAGGTGATCTGCGAGCGACTGACAAGTCACTCTGTCCTGAGGATGTGACTTTTATGGATGGCGTCCGCTTTGTTTACATTCGGGCAAAATGACTTCTTTTCCTTTTGCTGGCTCATGTTATTTATCTGGCTATCTGAACACGAGTGTTTCTTCTGATCTCTTCCATTTTCCTGTATTCTCTAAGCTGTCCTAAAATTGCAGGTCTTATAACTTTGTTTTTATGCTAAACTTTGTACCACTGTGACACTGTGTGTGCTTAGTAGTGTCAAGCTTCATGGTTTTTAAGTTGTTTTTTTCTCGTATGTTTCCTACTGCATTCTTTTTGTGCTACGTATACGCTAGTTTTCTTTTTAGTGTTGCAAACAATTCACTCCTAGGTTTCTAGCTACAGTTCAGTTCATAATGCGAATAAACAAAATTTGTTGTGCTCAGCAATCATCCGCTTTTAAGCTGGCATTTTGGGCATCCTTGCTTTCTTTGCTCTATCCATCTTTTCTTTCTCTCTTTTGTTACTAAACTAGTTGTGAACCTTGTTCCGATGATGTTTTCCTGTGTCTTGTTCTCCCCACTTTACAAACCTCTAAACGACTCGGTTTTTTCCTTTTCAAACTTGGGTCTTTTTTTTTCTTCTTTGTTTGGCCCCACACTCGGGGGGGGGGGGGCAGCTGCATTTTCCTTGAGTGATATAGGCTGCTGGGAAGCCGGTGTTATTGAGATTTTTTTTTCTTCCTGCCCCGCTTTAGCGCGGCGCGAACGTCCTCAGATTTAGTCAGTGAACGAATCAGCGCTTACATTGCGTCTTTCAAACTGACTTGCTCTCCTTTAGCTAGTAGAATATCTTAGTAGTTATTTGCATTCTCGCTACTACATTTCTAGTTCTAATTGAAATTTTCCTCGCGATTTTTCAGAAGTGGTGAATGTGATGGGGTCTCTTACATATGCTTTTTAAGTAAATTGGGATTCTTGGATTGTGTTATGTCTTGGTGGTACTGTCCACGACTGATCAGTGGAGTGGATTCTTCGGGGGATTTTCAAAGTTGTTCTAATTTGTTTTCTGTACTCTTCTATAATTTGCTTTTTGTCTTCAGTGTCCTGTGATCCTCCCTGGATCAATTGGATGTAATTCTTCTGTGTTACAGTCCTATAATATAGAGTTACATGATATACTAGGCTTGTCTTTAATTTCTTTTTGCAGATTTGCATTCTCTTCCTACCCTGGACACTGAATTGTGTTTCTTTGTTCCTTTTTTAACAAGTATCGTTGTCAATGTTATTGATCTTTTATCATATTTGCCTATTTCTTTTTATGGAAATGTTTGTAACTTCCTTTTAAACGTATATAGTAAATGAGAAGCGTAATAATATATAATATAATAATTCAATTTCTATATAATTATTAATTAATTATCATATTCTTGTTCGGTTGATACTCAGCAGTGTCTGTAGATTACGCTAATGATTAATGCTGGCCAATGTATTAAGATTATATTCTTCAGTTCAGGGGCTTTATGGTTCAATGTAATTGGACGTTAGGATGGGTTTTAGGGATTTGAGTGGAGTCTCTTTTTACAGAGTCTTTCGGTGGATCTCAGTAGAAGGTCTTGTATTGCTTGGAGCTTGCAGTGTTCCTTCCTTCTCAGTTCCAGGTATTGCTCTGTGTTGCCCTCAAACACTGTCTCTCTGTTTCTTGGCCGGAGGGTCGTTTGCTGAGTGGCTGTCAGTTCCTGAACATTGGCTGATTTGCGAACCTTCCTGTCTTGGCGCTTTGGATTTTTCGTGTCCAAACAGGTCAGGGTAGGAGGGAACAGAAAAACAAAAACGGCTTGTAAAGAGCGCTGGGGTGTGTGAACATTCAGCTGCAAATTGAAGCCGAAGTTTGGCAAAGAAAAGTACACTGTAGGTTGTGCTCCCTCTTCTTGGGTTATTTCCTCATTTAGGGTCATGATGTAGACGTGTGATTTGATTGAATTCATGCATGGTGATCATTTCTTTATGCCTTTGTTTTGTTTTCTAGATGCAGTTTCATATCACATCCTATTTCCTTCTGTTCTCTCAGTGGAGGGGAGTTTGTGCTGGCAGATTCTTTGTATGAGGTTCGTAACTTTTGACCATGGATATCAAATGATCAGGTTTTCTTGCAAGGTCCTTGCCCGTCTTGAAGATTGCTAGTGCATTAAGCAGTTTCAGGGTTATCGGTTTCGCACTGGGGCTTGTGTGTTCCCTGCTCTGTGGTCTGGCCTTGCAGCTTGGAAAGTGTTCATATGCTGGTAACTGGTAGTGTGCACTGCCAACAGTGGGTTTTTCAGATGTGGTCCTATAGAGTCCAGGGCAAGCGCTAGTGATGAGGGCAGTGCTCTGCATGCAAGCGGGACTCAGGTTGAGAAGGACCTTCATACATTATTAGAGATATGTCTGTGCTGTTTCATCTTCTGGTTGTCTGGTGTATTTCAGAATTTCCAATTATTATTCAGTGAGTGAGAATACATACCTGTCCATTAGATTTTTTTTCTCTAAGCTCTGAGTTTAATCAAAGCTCGGGTCATTTGGGATATTTTAATTGTCAAGGACCAGAAGTTGCACGACATTGAAGGGATATTTTTTCGCATTTTTAAATCAGCACACAGTATATGGGGATGTGTTTCATGCTTTTTTTGGGACTTATGTTTTTAATTTGCCTTTTTGTAGTGGAGTTCCGTACAATTCGTAATGCGTTTTGTTACTAATGATTCGGGTAATTAGTGCCTTGGATTACCTGAAATGGGGGACTCAGCCAGTGATGAGTTATTTCAATGCAGTGCGTTTTATGTTTCAGCTAGGTCCCTGGTGTATTATTCAGTGTTATCTCTTTCCCAGTTATGTTTAAATGACTCTTAAATGTTTAACTTTTTAGTTACTCAGTTACTTTGAGTTTAGTGCCTTACTAGAGTGATGCATATTTGTTTACTTGTAGAGTTAACGAGCTGTTTTATTTGCTAAGGCCAGCTTGTAGGAGTGGGAGTAGTGAAGAACACTGTGGTAGACATACAACCGGAAATTTCTAGGTTCTCTCTCCTTTGAGATCTAGGTGTTATTGCGGCATTTTTTAGCATGCATATTGCCTAAATTTGCAATATTTTTTGTTAAGTTGATTTTTCAGTGTTTCCGCAGACTCAACGTATTGCTGCCTGTTTTACTTTCTTTGGCTTTTTGTTGCTTTGTTCAGGGATTTATCTTTTATTCATGAAAAGGAGTCAATTTATGAGATAATGAATTAGATGTATTTTTTTTTTGTTTTTAAAAGGCTATGAGACTTGTAATCTCTGTTGCTCGATACATGCTTAATGGAAACTGATTTTGTCTTGGAAGACTTCTGACGGCAATTGTTTCATTTTGTTTACATTAAGAGGAATAAATTGGATGTCCAGGTAAAGTTTCAAAAAGGTAAATTTATTTCCAAATTCAGGTTCAAATTTATCTCCTTGTATTTCACGGACTAGGAATCAATGGGTTTATAATAATCTCTTTTTTATCTTTGTTTTTAATGCATTTTTTCTCGCCAATTCAGGCTTATTATTTTATTCTCTTTTCAGGCTCTTTTATCAGCAGTGTGCGAGGTGAAGGGTTTTGTTTTCCTCCATTTTAGTTCTACTTCAGTCTTACTGTACTTGCTAATTTCATTTTGTATTCGTTGTTGCTATGCTTGATTTTTTCTTTTTTGCATACCCTGTGCAGTGCGACAGTGGATTGATGTGGCTACAGTGGGCTTGACCCAACCTTGTTGTCAGGTTATGTATTCTGACGCTGGGGCTCTGTGCTGCCTGCCTTCATTGGTCCAAGATTTATCCGCTGTCAGAGATAACCCATGGGAGTGGAGGTCGGTCTGTGCTGCACCCTGACCCGTGTCACATGAAGTGCCTGTCGTGGCCTGCAGGACTCACGGCTTGTGCTGCACACAGGCGTTGGCAACCTGGGATGTGTGAGTGTGTGTTTGTACTGGCCGCTTGGGGATCCCTTGGGTGGGTGTCGTGGGTAGTGTGCATCCTGGACAGGCTTAGGGACTGCTTGTTTGAAGATTCTTGGGATTCCTTTAGGGTTGAATAGGAATAGGACTGCCAATGGTGTTTTTCCTCTTTTCTCTATCTCTGGTTTTGCAGAAGAAATTGGACTACTACTGGGGGGCTTGCTTGGATTATGTTTTGTTGTACAGTGACCTGCGTTGGCTTACTGCTGGTCAGCCAGATCTGTCACGGCTGGTCAGGTAATCCTGAGGATCAGGTTCTCCAGTTTCCATGTAAACTGTTTTTTTTTTTAGGGGTCCTCGATGTTGTGGCGGTCAATCCACATATGAGGTTTCAGTCTTTTGTGAAGTTAGGGGACTTGCCAATCATTTGTATTTCTGCTTCGCGTTGAAAGGCCTAGGCTCATCTAAACTTCAGTAGGTTGACAGATGTCTCTATCTTTGCTTCAGTTCATTTGTGGAATAAGCAGCAGAGTTAGTGTGTTCCATGTGGACGGTGGTATTTTGGCTGTCTCTTTTTACACCAGATTTTTGGGCTTTTTTGGTTTTGACGAGCTGTAGACAGCATTTGTGTGTGCGAATGGCAGTCAGTAAGAGGCAATGTTTGTTATCTTTCTTCTGTTCCCTTCTTAGTGCTGTGGCAGTGAGAAGGTTTTGTTGCGAGCCTAAGGTTTATGCTTTGTTGCAGCCTGGGCCTGTTGCTGTGTTATGTTCCTGTGTTAGGAACAGTAGTCTCTTTTGGTACACCCATAGATCATTTTGGTTGGAAAAGACCCTTGAAGATCAAGTCCAACTGTCATGCTTACAGTGTAAATGAATCGCTCCGTTGCCCTCCCAAGCCAGTCTTTCGTTTTGGGTGCACTGCTTCCAGTGGGTGTCTTATCTCTCGAGGAACTACAGTTTTGGGACTTAGATGCTGGCATAGATTTTACACACAGCACTAGTCTTCGGAAGTCCTCTGCTCGTGTGGCCTCATATGGCCTAATCCTCATAGCAACCTGCTATGCAGCCTCAACGCACGGTGCTTGGAGGTACTGCTCACAGCGACTGCAGTCACGTTCACTTGCGAGCTTCGAGGTCTTTCCTGGAGTTTCCAGCTGTCGGTGCGCAGCAGACCCGCAGCAGTCGCTCTGCACTGCCCGCCAGGTCATTGCTTGTGGCTGTTATCAAATTCCTGGCGCGGGGAAGGTGTATAAGATTATGTTTATCTTGTCTGGTGTTTCATTAAACAAATTGGCAAACTGAATGCTATGCCAGTAACGTAGTATTCTGGGATGTACGAAATTGGTTGGCATGTTGGGCTGGGAGGGCAGTTGTTTTCGACGGTTCCTCATGGTAGTGAAGTGTTAGCCTTTCCTCCTCTGAGCTGGGACATGGTTTGTGTTCAGCTTACCTGCTTGAACAACAATTCATATTTATGTATTTTGAGTAGTTTCGTTTTTTGGGTTTTTTTTATAACATTTTTATGAGTTCTGAGGAGTTTTATATAGTGTTCACTCAGAATAAGTGAGAGTCTTAATGTAATATAAAACTGTAGGTTGGGCAATTTGACTCCATGTGATGCTCTTTGGCCACAGTATGTACTCGGATATTGCGCTAAGCAGAATTTGTGGAGCTGAAATCCTACTTTCCCTCTGTGTGCAACGCAGTTTTAGTGTCGACCTGTTGGTCTTGCTACAGGTATCGTAGGAGTGTTTCTGGGCTCTCTTCTTTTCATAAAGATAGGTTCCTTTACCCGAGACTCACCTAGGTCATTGGTATTTTCTTGCAGACAAACTTGGATTTTCAGCTTAGTTTATAATAAAAGGGTTCATATCTTTTTTCGCCGATGCTTAAAAATGCTGTGGGTAATTCCAGTGTCTAGTTCCCGAGCTGGCACATGGTGATTATCTACTGTAGGAGTATGTCTATTGTTCTTCAGGGAATTTTAAAAGATGTGAACTACTTCTTTCTAGGCTAGGGAATACCTTCAATTCTGCTCCACAGGTAGACAAAGGAGGAACTGGAAAGGGAACTCTACTGAATAGGTGTTGCATACCGAGTGCGCATCTATTAACACCTGGTATTTCTTGAAAAGTTTGAATGTTAGGGACATCCACTGCGACTTTCTTTATTGATTGCACTCTGATAGGGCTGCAGAGTTTGAGCACTCAAGCTGAGTGGCATTTGCCTCTCTGAAGACGTTAATCGAAGAGACAATTGTAACAGTGCTTGGGCACTGGCTCTAATTTCTGTGCTTTTGTAGCTCCACTTCAAAGTTTCTTAAAAACATGGTCTATTATCTATGATCTGTCAAGATAGGATTTAGGAACAAATTCCTCGCTCGCTCGCTTTCTCTCTCTTTGGTTAAACTCTTTTTTCCTTTATTCGATTTCCTTACGTTGTGTGGGGTTGTGAGCTGCGCTGAGTCTCGAGGGTTATTTTTAGTCCACTGCATGACAGTTGGGAGTGTCGTTTGAAACCAGGCTGAACACAGTGTTGGCTGGCCCAGGTCTTAAAGGATTGACTAACTTTTGTTCCTCTGTGTGTTGCTTTTGTAGTGGTTTTGGTTTTTGTTTTGGTTTTTTCTGTAGGCGTATTGTCGTTCTGTGTTAAGTTATTTTTGGTCATATAATTCTTATCGAAGTCTTAGGTCGTCGCAGGCTGAGGATAAAATTCTTTTTCCTTTTTGTATTTGATCACTTCTTTGATTCTTTGTATTTCACTTCTCTTAGAATTACTTGCCTTTTCCGGTCATGCCCTGTTGTATATCAGGATGTTTTGCTGTTTTTGTTTACAAGGAGGGATGTGGCCTAAATAGAGGGTATATGTACTTGGTACACCAGGAATACTTGAATTGTTCATCTCAAAGACAGGGGAAACCAGCGAGTTTGGCAGTTGCCAGAGTTTTGCGGATCTTGCTGTTAAGTGAAGCGCTGAAGGAATTTTAATGGCTGGCTGCCTGCTTACAAGGCGAGCATGATTGGCCCGGAGAATTTTCACGCGAGCGATCTCAGCAAGGGCTATGTGCTAATGCTCATTCGTTTTGCTTTCGTTGCTCCTCTGTCACATATTTCCTGGCTTCCATTGGTTTGTTCTGTGTGTCACCATGGGATTCGGATCCTTTTGGTGCCTTCTGTGCTTGACAATGTTTTTCAGGAGGGGACTTATCGCAAGTCTGTTTGAAGGCAATCCTCTCTTAACACAGGTCAGTTTTCTGAGCCGTTAATCAGGGCCTGATTTTGCAGATGAGTGGTCTTGTTTCTGTTTGTTCTTGTGCAAGCCTACTGCCACTCCTGGGCTATGCTGCTCTGAGGCTGTGGACCGCTAAGTTACAGCTGTTCATTTTTGGTGATGGGATGTCACTGCCAGAACAAGCACTTGTTTAAGTAATAGCTCTATCAGTTGTACATTGCATGCCTGACATTGCTCTTGGAGTTTTTCTAGATTTTTCATTCGGACACTTGCACGCTGACTAAGATTAAAAAAAGAAATGAGACAAGAATATCTGCCTTCTGAATTGTCTAGATGAGATACGATAAGATAAGAGAAAATTGATAAGTGGTCTTTTTCAAAAAGACCTGGCTACATGTAGAGGTGCCAAGAATACACTAAACTGTGAAATACTATCGGGTTTTTTCATATAAAGAGATTTTATTACTAAAACATCTTTTGATTGTGATGTGAACAGGGTTAGCAGACACGGGGGCCAGGATTTTAGGGAAGAAATGTCATTTTCCCATGGAGGAAGTCAGAATGTAAGGTGTGGGTTTTGGGTTTTTCAGTGTGGTTGGCTAGGATATGTCCCTTCATCGCTCTCTCTCTCCTCTAGGATAATTATGAGTTAGGGGAATATTGGTGCTAGAAAGCTGGGTTTTTCGTGGGGATACTTTGAAACTTTTACTTGTCTTTGGTCTCTCCCAGGATTTGCCCATGTAACATGTATTGCATTATATGTCAGGGGTTTGTGTTGTATTTAGATCCAGAATATACGTGTTATTTTAGGCAACTGATAACTGGCCTTTTTGGAGCGACGCAGTAGGCAAAAGAAATGTAACATGTTATGGAGATGTCGTTCTCACTCTGTTCCAGACTGTGTCAGCCATTAAGTTGCACGCACACAAAAAGTCCTGCGTTCGGGAGTAAAAGTTCTTAGGGAAAGAGGAGCGAGGCTTTCCTGCCTTCTCTGGGCCGATTGCTCTGTCAGCAATGTAGTCTTGCGGCCGATGGAGGTGAGTGACTGCACATTTCTTCACATGGCTTGTCAGGCTGGAGCAATTGTACGAGGTTTGGGTCAGTCACCTTGGTCTCTGCGGAGCAGATGGGTGTTTCTGTGCCATCTGTTTCCATTTAATGAAACCATCAAGGTGCCTTTCTTTGCCTTTGGTTGTGCCTTGCTCTCACCTCTTGTTCTACGTCGAGAGATTGGTAGGTTTTAGGGCAGCTCTGGCACATGTCACTGCCTCTGTAAGGAGGCATGGCTTAGGTGGATGTTCTAACTAGGCTTCGGTTTGAGTTATGTGCTAGTTCACTCCCCCTTCGTCTGGGCTGCATCTGTCCTGGAGTTGGGTGTCTTCCCGTGTCATCAGTCGGGTGTGCTGCGGCTGAGAGACCGGGATGAGTGTGGCGTGCCTGTCTGCCTGCGCTGTCTACAGTGCTCTTGTGCCCGTCATTCAGTCTCAGGGATGCAGGCTGCATGTATCAAGCACTTGCATGATCAGATTCCGTGTTTTCAAGGTTAAACTAAAAGTAAGAACGGATAACTGGTGGACTGTCGCTTTACTGTAAGTGACTGCTCACTCGTCTTTAGACAGTGTGTGTAAGTCTTCCTGTGCATGTGTCCTGTGCTAGTGCCGGGAGTTAACACTGGTAGACAATAGTGTGGTCATCTGTCGTCAGTGAGCGTTGCCTGTGTAAAGGTTATTTAAGTTACTTTCTATTCATCCTGTGGCTTCAGAGCAGACCGCTGGTCTGCGGCAAAATTTTTGTGAGAAGGCTCTAGTGCGGTAAAGAAAGCACTATTAAGTTAAACGGAGGCTGTTAGTGAAATTTGCAGTTACTATATCCTCTGTTACTTGTCTTCGCATGTGCCTTGCTAGGGAACACTTGAGGCGCAGCATTTCTTTTGCGTGGTGACAGATCTCGCTTTTCTGCTCGTTCGAAGATCTGTTCTGTGGAACACACATGGAAAGGCGAAAGAGGTGCACATTTCTTTTTACCGCTATAGACTTTCATACACACTGACATTTTCAAGGGTACGCGTGACAGCTCAAGACTGAAGATGATAAAGGCAGTCGCTACAGTCAGCTTTTGGATCTCTACAGATCAAGGAAGACACTACACTCTTAAGGTCAGCTTCCAACATTAACTAGGAAGCTATCTGGATATTGCTGTCGAGGCAGCTAAGCAGCTTTCATGGTTTTGACCTTCTGATCTTCAGGTAGGTCTTCAAAAGCCTCGAAGCTAAAGTGTGGTCAGTCATATTTTTGCATGGTGTTCAAATTGTGCTGCATAGACAGTTGAAACCCCGGCGTGCTTCTTGCACAAAGTTGCACGTTTTAATCTGCAACGCCCTTCTTTCACCTTGACGGCTGAAGATCCTGAACACTAAATATGTTTAGTGGAGCAAATAGAATGTATACCACTTCTAGTTTTCAGTGTGTGATTTTGAACAGGAATGCGTATGTGATTGTGCAGTTTATATTTTTGAACAATCTTCTCCGCAAACTAGTCCTCGCTTCATAAGGCTGGTTTTTTTTGGGTTTTTTTTTTCCCTCCCTGCACTTGATCCCAGATCTTCACAACTGACGCAGGATTGCGTTTCTAACTAACGATTACTTCATTTACACTTCCGGAAATCTTGTTTAACATGGGGAAGTGTCTCTCCTAGACATGCCAACAGAATGCAAATTGACTGGAAGTCTTGCGAACGAAATACCGCTGTGTCCAGGTAGCATTCCGGATGGAGGGTCAGCCCCAAGAGCTGTCGCACCTAGCGAGAGTTGTGGGCACCTGCAGGTGCTATGGGCGGAGAATGTATTGAAATGGCAGACAGCACAGGCTGACCCTCCATTTTGAGAAGACTAATTGCATGGATATGTTCATAACTGAAAAGTGTGAAAGATGTAACCCCTTGGGGACTGACATGAATTCTGCCTTCTTATGGAGTCGAGGGAAATAGGACGTGGGGCATTTCTACAGTGCGCTTGGAATTCATTTCCCGTACAAAGGTGGCACTATTGGCATTTTGTGAGAGCCTACTTTAACTGGGCTCTCTATGGGAAGAAATGCTGTAGATTTTAATTACAATATTGTGTGTGTGTGTGTGTGTGCTGTGTGTGTATTATCTTTATATTGGTTCAATCTAGTAGGCAAGGTCGGCACTAATGCTGAGGCTGGTTAGGCTTCAAGAAACCAGAACTATTTCTCTTAGAGGCGTATAATTACGCGGAGTTAGGAGTTCATTGCTGCACTTTTGTGGAGTTGCAATCTCATTCTTGGCTCAATACACTCAACTTTGAAGTTGGGTGTTGTGCCTTCCCTCCTCACAATTTCCCTCTTCTCATCGTCATCTGCCCTCTTTCCCTTGCCACGCTCATGGCCTTCAGGTGATGAATGCCAGGCCGGCACCGAGGCTCAGGCATGCTCCTGCCTGCAGTCAGAGTTTAGCAGGCTTCCTTAGGTTTTAAACACAAATTTGACTAGTATGGATAAATGTTTTGGTCACAGTAAATTTGGTTGAGGAAATGTAGCCTTTTACTGACTTTCATTTGTGATTTGGTTCTTTACTCTAAACACTGGCGGGGGCTTAGGTGTGGGCGAAGAGGTGTGGAAAGCAAGTCTGGTATTGCCAAACTGATGATTTTGTGTTGATTGTCAGTTATTTTTCTTGTTTTTTATATTAAAGTACTCTACTGTGTATGTTCTAGTTTAAGACATCTAGAAGGGCCTAGGTAACTGCAGTGCGACAACTTCAGACACAGGTAGAGCTAGACGCTGTCATCAACTGTCCTGTTTCTTCTTTCTGCTTTGCCTTGAAGTAATAGAATGTCTTTTCTCCATCAGGGTGACTATCTTTTTTCTGATATCTTTGTTTAATT